>JAUTBT010084089.1:0-12586 GCA_032361225.1 Lepetodrilus schrolli | reverse complement strand
ACACACACACACACACACACACACACACACACACACACACACACACACACACACATACATACACACATACATACACAAATACACACACACATACATACACACACAAATACACACACATACATATACACACATACATACACACACATACACACATACATACACACACAAATACACACACACATACACGCACACACATACACACACACACATACATACAGACATACATTCACACACACCATGCACACACACACATACATACATACACCATGCACCCACATTATGCACATTCACACACACACATTCACATACACACATACACACACATGCACACACCATGCACACACATTCACACACATTCACACACACATACACACACACCATGCACACACATTCACACACACAATCACACACATACACACACACATACACACACACCATGCACACACATTATGCACATGCACACACACACACATAAACATACATACACACATATACATAAATACACACACACACACACACATACATACACACACATACACATACACATACACACACACATACACATACATATTCACACACACCTTATCAGTACCTCATCACACCCTGTCACAGACATTCGCCCCACATAAGGATTATAATAACACATGTATTAACAGTGTAGCTTTCACCAAGAACCAGTAAGAAGTTGATAAGAATATATGCAAATTTCTATCATTGACAGATCATAGCAAGACATTCCTATCTCATGATCATTTGTATCTGTTACAGCCGTAAGAGGCTCAACTTTGATATTTATGTTGATAGTAGATATATGTGAGATGTATATTGTAAACCATTCACATAACACTGGTACTGCAGATAGAACCCCACATGCTACTTAGGGATAATGTTATTTTCTTTCTCTGTTTAACTTGGTTCCTATGACCCATCACTGTTCTTGACAGTAGCTACTATGTTAGTTTCATATAGGAATATTATTTCCCATCTATTGCACAAGAATGAATAGTGTTTTTAGGTCAGGTTAAGAAAAAAATATTATATGGAAAACTTTATTTACTTTATTTATATAGTGTTTGTTATTATATTTATCACAACTGTAGCCTACAGATATAACATAAACAAACAATCATCTATCTATTTTTATCATTATTATTGTGTTAAATCTCTATATATTTAACATAGGCAAGTATTATTTTCATTGAAATCAAGCTGATTCGATGGAATTCTAGCAAATAGAAGGAATATCCATTTTTGTTTCAGGCATATTCTGTTTCTTTAGTAAATGTTCATTTCATGTTAAACAGATAAGCTGTCTATGAATTATCCCCAGTACATTAATCTGAATAGATTCAAGTTAACATCTATAATGTATCTTTCTGGTACTCCAGATACAATGAAGGGTTACTGAGTATAAACTCACATTATTTAGCTGACTGTATTGACTGGCAAATGTCTTATCTCATTAACATGCCACTTGCCACTTACACAGATGTCGACAGATGTGAAATGTACATGGAAAATAATGTACATTATCTGTGTACATTCTCCAGTCTCCAACCCCAGGATTAAACCATGATCTTCTGACTGCTATATACTACACATTAGTCAAATTATGAAATACCCAGCGCTGTCCTTGCCACAAAACACCATCACAAGGAGATAGATGTAGAATGTGGTATCTCCACAATACAGGAGATAAGAACATGGGGAGATATTTGAGGATGAGATAATCTCTGCTGTGAAATGTAATGCAGTGTCAAGAACCTGTAAATACCGTAATCTTTGTATCAATAGATAGGTAATAGTACATTATAAGATATTACATGTGAAACATTCTCAATATATACAGCTCACTGCCAATCTGTTTGTTGCAATGTCATTATCTATTTACAAATGTAATAATGTATATTGTACATAGCATTTCTGTAAATATAGACATGTCACTTAGTGATGCACTCAGTCTTACAGTTCTATCATATAAGGATCTCCATGTCCTGAGTTTTGTTACCTATTAGGCTACGTTTATGAAATTCAAACGAAACTATTTTTGATGAATGGGTAAAGAAGTGTTGATTCACAAAATGAGCTGAATGAGTGGACAATCCACATTGTTCGTTCACTTCACATACATGCATCTGCTGGATGTTTTAGAAAGTTTCCAGCCAATTCATCAGTCCATTGAGACAAAGACAAGATCCCAGCAATCATTAAATGTTCCTGAGTTCCTGAATATTCATGAGATGAATAATGTTACCTTTGGTATATTGTTTCTCTCAATCTCAGGCAAGTGTATGTACTTAGAGTATTAAGTGAGCTGGTGCTCTCACCATTAATACCAGGTTTGAACGTTCTGCATATTCGCATCCTCAGACATTCTGCTTTAATTAACTTTGCTGGATGTTCCGATATATAATGTGTGCTGTTTGGGTTATCGTATTATCATTGCTTTTCAAAAGTATTTCAACAAAAACATGGTGAGCAATGGTTAATACTGACAAACCAAGAATAATTGTACATTATGTATATAGACATTGCACATGCATCCCAATATTTCCCTCATATGAGATCATCCCAGGCCCCAAGGCAGGATTTGAACTCAAAACATGATGTTTGTAGTTTTACCCACTACCAATTGTGCTATCCAGTCAGCTTCCTTTAGATATAAAAATGTATTTGAATATATATTCAACATTTTGTGTTATTGTAAGTTATTTTTCATGAGATAGCTCTCCTATAATTGACAATACATTGACACATATGTTTTTGTTATTATCATTACTATTTTTGCGCAGTAACTTGGTATATTTGTTATAATTCATTGAAATTAAGAAGAGATGTTCTCATTCACTGTAGAAATAAGTGATCACTTTCAATAAGACTTTGTTGATTGGTAAACTTTGATGGATCATTCCACAACGGCATTTAATGCAGCTCGCAAGCAGCGTTTTGGTTGAAAACAATTGAAAAATTGATATGTTGGAATAAAGACAACACAGAACGTAGCACACAGTGCACTACAAATTAATTGATCATGGATTTATCAATCCTCTCCTGCAAGATAATCCATAACACTTTATACATCCCAGAAATTAAAACCCCACTTCTTTCAAATGACAACCTTGATTCGGGTGAGCGAGAAATTATTTTCATCGTAGATCAATAAATGCAGCTTGGATTGATAGGACTGTTTGCAATAGCTACACAGATTGGAGGAGAAGGGATATCTCATACACATCTTCCTTTTTAATGCTTTTCAGCCAGATTAATGATTTAACTTCTATTGTATTTAAATTTATTAAATATACACCTCTCCATTTTTAAAGAGGTGTTTTTATGTGGGGATTTCAACAGCAGTACAAATATTATCTGACATTTATCTTGACATATGTGTTTACTTACCTACACCAACATAACACATAGAAGTACCAGGCTGGGCATATGTCACTGTGAAGGAAAAAAGTGTCTGTCATTGTCAAGAGACATTGGCGCCTGAAGAATCTGGGAGTCTAACAATGCCTTGGAGGGCCTAACAATGTCTAACAATGTCTTGGAGGGTCTAACAATGTCTTGGAGGGTCTAACAATGTCTAACAATGTCTTGGAGGGTCTAACAATGTCTAACAATGTCTTGGAGGGTCTACAAATGTCTTGAAGGGTCTAACAATGTCCCGTTGAAAGTCTGTATAATAAATTGATTCCCCCTTGGAACTGTCAGATTTCTCGCATCGCTCATATCAGCGCAAGCTTTGCCATTTTAATGCCAGTTGTTGACATTCTCCTTGTAGGTAATGTAAGCCATCAGGTCATTGGAGACAGAAACATGCATCTTGATAAAGATTAGTTCATTTTAACAAGAATGTGTAGCCAGACTTCTTCCATGTGACACTGGTGTTTACTTCCGTGTTCTGACACTCATGTTTGATCATACTTTGGGTGGATGTCTCAACTAATGAGGTCATGGTATGCTGAATATTGCTTCATGGGTTTGCAGGTGTATTATTCTGAAAGATTACCCAGCAAACACCAAGTGTTTTACAAACATTATTATTCAAGAAATATTTTCATGGAAATAGCCATTGAGATGATTCTCTAAGCCAATATCATTATTGTCCTGTGATGATTCTCTAAGCCATTGAGATATGCCAATATCATGATTGTCCTGTGATGATTCTCTAAGCCATTGAGATGATTCTCTAAGCCAATATCATTATTGCTTGTTTTTATTCACATTTCTTCGAATTCAAATGTTTTCATTTGAAAAAGGAAGAAAAATAAGTATCCATTAGATGTGTCCTGTTTTACTTTTGAAGTAAAACAATAACAAATATTCATGCAGTTTCCACTGCCATGCTACATGACTTTTGTGTTTGTTGTGTAACAATGGTATTGATACCTATCACTAATTACGTCAAGTACAGTAGATGCCTGACACTAATTACATCAAGTACAGTACTGAGATATGGACTTTGGAGGTAGAGACTGGATGGATAAAGTCAGTAGTACAGACAGAAGGGTCGTAGTGCCCTTTCAGGATGAAAATCAATGGAATAGGAAGACATAGCGGTCTAGACGTGCTCACAGTCTTATTCTTACGTCATGGAAATGAAATGTACAACGTGGGGTACATGGATCCATTATCCAATTATCAGCATGCATTATCAGCATGCATTATCAGCATGCATTATCAGCACACATTTTTTTTATTGTCATGATTGGTTGGTTTAATTCCCACGGATGAGAAATGGTACTAAAAAACTTACCTGCCTACAAATTAACCAAAACAAAACATTGGTGAACTTGAATGATAACTGACTGAAAATTTAATTGAAAACTACGTTGAAAGTATGCTTGGTATGGTATAGCATTTAGGCAAAATATTCCCTCACCATTTTGTCCATAGTTGACACATGAGGTTGTTGTTATGAAAAATATGTATTCAATTCTGAAATGGTTCTTAATTATCCCTTGAAGATATCTATAATATAAAAAACATGTTATTAAATAATGAACAAAATATTATACATGTAAACTAATTATGTTTTCCTTAGGAAAATATTGATATAATGTCAAGAATACTAAATATACATTTTCAAAAGTCTGTCTAACAGAAATGGGCATCTTCTTGAAATTCCTGGTCAAATTCCTCAATTTGATGAAATTCGACGATGGAATATGAAAAAGCTAACGTTGTCTTGTTTCCAGGCTGAGAGATTAACCCAGCTGAAAGTGCATACATATTTTATACTGCAGCCAATAACAACCCCCAAAGTGATAGCGCCAACAGGCAATTGGCTGACCTACTCCCATAGTGTCCATGTCCAGTAACAACAGGCAGTTCTTCAGAAGCTGCCACATTGCAAGGTTTTCTTCACAATTTAACTCGTTAACCGACAGTTAAATCACATTTTCCGCTTCACGTTTACGTATATTTAATATTGCCAATGCTTTAAATATTTACTGTATTGACGTTATTGTTTTGAATATTCACATTAAGTATACATTCAGTACCCACGTCTTTGCTATTGAGATACATGTGTAGACACTTCCTATGCAAAGGAAACAATACGAGTGGTGAAGTTAGTATTTCTTTGACGTGAAATTCTACATCTACATTGTTAAGATGTATTATGTAAAGTCAACAGAATAATATATGATGACCTATTGTGTTGACAACTGGAATGTCTTGAAAGGGCATTGTCGTGTATTGTTGTAAGTACAACAGTTGATTTGCATTGTGCTGAGCAATGCCGAAGAGATGAAATACCAGTTTACCTTACTCTGAAATAGATGATATCACAAATATGCTTTCATTTTGTACAGTTCAGTTTTGAGGACAAATGCAACTATTTTGCTGAGGGATTTGACTCTGACATGGAACTTTTATATAAATCTGGAACTGTGTGTTCAAACAAGCATTACATCTACTTTCACCAACAATCATGGCATCTCCAGTTGTCACCAACTTGAAGAAGGTTAAAGTTGGCCTAAACAGCAACATATTATTTGCTTCTTGCATCATGTGAAATTTCATTATGTTTAATGTATTCTGATTAATCCTATAGATCCAGTCTCTATTTCTGCATTCTGTGATTGTATCTAATATCCCATTAACCATGAATTAATAATAATATAGATTTACAAAGCTCCGTTGGGTCCAATACTGGCACCAGCCAACTACCAGCATCACTCAACCAGGTAGGACTGACAATCTTAAATGGCCTATTAACTGCAGAAATACTGCAGTCCAATACCAAGTCATTCTGACACTCCACAATATTTGGCTATAGTAAAACACACGAGTTGTCAAAACTGCAGATTTGCTCCAAAGCCTGGAACACTCCCCCACTACTGAGGACAAGGTGAATGGTCTCGTATCTCTGTTACCTGGAAGTATAAATGGTGAATGGTCTCGTATCTCTGTTACCTGGAAGTATAAATGGTGAATGGTCTCGTATCTCTGTTGCCTGGAGGTATAAATGGTGAATGGTCTCGTATCTCTGTTGCCTGGAAGTATAAATGGTAAATAGTCTCGTATCTCTGTTGCATGGAAGTATAAATGGTGAATGGTCTCGTATCTCTGTTACATGGAAGTATAAATGGTGAATGGTCTCATATCTCTGTTGCATGGGTCTGTTAACAGGAGATAAGCTATTTTGGATATACAGGAACAATGTTGTCCGTGCGGAATAAATAATCAATTTCTGTGTCTGGGAGGTTGAAGGTCAGTTGTCCACAACAATGTGTCCATCCTGATGAATCTACAAGCACATTGTTTCCATCGATTCTGATTAAAATGAGCCTGTGGATGGGATCAGCAAATTGACCCGAATCAATAATGATAGAGAAGCATACAGCCACAACAGAACACAAACCTGTAGCCAGTGTGCTCTGTCCTTCAACACACTGGACATCAGTAACCAAATAGAACAAACTTGCATAAGTTTGCTGTTTCCTTCAACAGACCACAAGCTTGTAGCGGGTGTATTCTGTACGCTTGATTAGTCGGGACATCAGTAACCAATGTGCATCAATTGTCTATATCCTTCAACACACCACAAGCTTATAGTCAGGACATCACAGTACTATGCTCTTCAACAGTCCACAAGCTTATAGTCAGGACATCACAGTACTATTTTCTTCAACAGTCCACAAGCTTATAGTCAGGACATCACAGTACTATGTCCTTCAACAGTCCACAAACTTGTAGTCAGGACATCACAGTACTATGTCCTTCAACAGTCCACAAACTTATAGTCAGGACGTCACAGTACTATATCCTTCAACAAACCACAACCTTATAGTCAGGACATCACAGTACTATGTCCTTCAACAGGCCACAAGCTTATACTCAGGACATCACAGTACTATGCCCTTCAACAGTCCACAACCTTATAGTCAGGACATCACAGTACTATGTCCTTCAACAGACCACAACCTTATAGTCAGGACATCACAGTACTATGTCCTTCAACAGACCACAACCTTATAGTCAGGACCAGTATCCAGTGTGTAACGACAGAATGAGTTTGTTGCCAGGACACCAGTATTTGATGTCCTTCAAAAGATCAGATTGCAGTTAGGACATGAGTATTCTAAATCATTTAAAAGATCATAAACTTGAAAATGTTAATGTAAATGATGGCTATTTTACAACATACCACAGCCCTGTAGCCAAGATTGTACCTTCCCATGTCCTACTACAAACCACCAGCTTGTTGCCAGGCTATGATCACTCTATGTCTTTTATTTAACAGGCTATTATCACTCCATGTCATTCAACAAGTCACAAGTTTGTAGTCCTGACATCAGTAAACTTGCGTTGCAACAGATTCACTTGCATTGGACAGGTCTTCATGGGAATTTCATTCAAATAGTCACATATGATTGGTTTAAATTACAATTTCAAATGGATACATATTCATTGGGAATGTTATGGTCAGTTTCTTTTAGAACTGATATCAAATGGGACAGTTTAAATTTTAGTTGTATTTAATTGGTTAAGTTTCCATGAGAACTGACTTCAATATGAGTTCTATATGAAACTTGATTTCAATTTGCTAGGTTTATATGAGTAGGGTTCTGAAAGGACATGGTATTCTAGCTTTATTGTTGTCCTTATGATGGGATTGACATTGGTTCAGGTACAAGCTGATTTTAATACAGTTAACTTCATTAGAGGTTTGTTTCATGTGTTAGAAACATAGCTTCTAATATAGCACTGAAAACTCTGATACTCCAGTTGTTAGTGCACAATGGTTTGAATCACCAATTGATGTACATTTATGTATAGAATTTCAGAAGAGTGGCTTATGGCAGCAGCTATTCTATAGCCCACAATTCCAAGGTGTAAGTTGTGTGTGCCAGACACAGCAGATCAATGGCAGATACATCATGTAAGAAGGTCAGCTTATGGTAACACAGATAAAGCAGGTCAGAAGGTCAGCCAATGGTAACACAGATAAAGCAGGTCAGAAGGTCAGCCAATGGTAACACAGATAAAGCAGGTCAGAAGGTCAGCCTATGGTAACACAGATAAAGCAGGTCAGAAGGTCAGCCTATGGTAACACGGATAAATCAGGTATGAAGGTCAGCCTATGGTAACACTGATAAATCATGTATGAAGGTCAGCCTATGGTAACACGGATAAATCAGGTATGAAGGTCAGCCTATGGTAACACAGATAAATCATGTAAGATCAGCCTGTGGTAACACAGATAAATCATGTAAGAAGGTCAGCCTATAGATGGTAACATAGAACTACTAAAGTAATGCAGGGTCTAGTTATTCTCAATCACCAGCATCAGATATCATGTACTTTGTAACAGCACACTGATTGATAGCATTGGAACAGTAGAGTATACGTATGTAGGTATATACACAGTAAGTCAACAATGCCATAAACAATGGACAATGTGTATTTGTATTTTCTTGATTATTGATGAATATGACTAAAGGCTGTTTCGGTGTCCAACACGTTGATAATAATGGAGCTGAATTAATGCGAAAAGATGTTTACTGAGTATCAATGCCAGCTTCTGATATCAGGTATTGCCACTAGATCCTGTTGTCTTTAGTTGATGTAGCTTACATGAGTATAAGATGAAACTAATGAAGCTATTGTTTCAGAGAGCTATTGAATAGTGTAGACAAACAATAGCACTGGTCTGGAAACAAGTATTGGTTTGTGATAAGGTTCCATAGTACAGGTCTAGAGACAAATACTGGTCTGTGACAAGGTTCCATAGTACTGGTCTAGAGACAAGTACTGGTCTGTGACAAGGTTCCATAGTACTGGTCTTGAGACAAGTACTGGTCTGTGACAAGGTTCCATAGTACTGGTCTAGAGACAAGTACTGGTCTGTGACAAGGTTCTATAGTACTGGTCTAGAGACAAGTACTGGTCTGTGACAAGGTTCTATAGTACTGGTCTTGAGACAAGTACTGGTCTGTGACAAGGTTCTATAGAAGTGGTCTTGAGACAAGTACTGGTCTGTGACATGGTTCTATAGAAGTGATCTAGAGACAAGTATTGGTCTAGTACAGAGGTTCCACAGTAAAAATAAAGTATATGCAGCAAAATTGGTCCAGATAAAATTATTGTTATTGTGTCTTCTACTATATTTGTGAGGATTTTTCCATTCACCAGAAACCATGCTGGATTTTCAATGTTGGTGTACATCCTTAGAAAACCAAATCTTATTAAAAGTGCATCTTAGTCAATAATAACATTTGTATTGATATACATGGTATTTCAAATGAAAAGAAAATGCTATCTTTCAGAGGAATTGGTTTTACAATGTTTTTAGTTTCCTCAATAGTACTGGGTTGGTTGTGGAACATGTCTTAACTAGCAGACTTGTATGTTCCACATAGTGGCTTTATATAAACAGATATGATATTCCATTGGGAATAGATTTAGCTTATCAAGTTCCATTGCCACTGTCAGCTGAGGTACTTGGGAGTCAAATTAGTTTCACAAATACAATATGTAATTCCCTATGTGTTGCTATGGTTACTCAGCCTGTTGATCAGTTCAGTCTCCACTGCCATCAGTTCTCAAGTCAGTCTGCTAACTACAGTGTCTTCTGTCAGTGTCTACTGTCAATACCTTTTAAACCATTGGTATTCTCATCTGAAGTATCCAGCTCTGACAAAACTCATCCTTATCACTGGATCCAATGTAACGAAGCCATGCCAGATAGACGAGCTGTCAGTTTTATCTGGGTGGTAATGTCTATCTAGTGGATGTAGCCATGACTTGCCAAGTGGTAAAGCGGGTGATTATTTACTACCGGCTGTGTCAACTGTTAGGACATCTTGGCAAATTGACAGAAAGGACATATGACATACTAACAGATGGAAGTCTACTTATCGGCTGAAGTTGACACAAAATGGTTCAATTGAATGGCCTTTCAGGGACGAGATAGAATGATACATAGTTCGTTATATTTCTATGTTTTATGTGAAATTCAGGTATATTAATGAACAGTTAGAGCTGTTGCCAATAATTCTAGTAATATTTCAGTGGTTGAAGCTGGACATTAATAAAATGTCATTTTGTGAGGACATAGATGTAAATTAATTCATCAATTCATGTTCATATATTTATTCTCACTGTTAGAGGTATCCATGTCAAATTTTCTCCAACTAGGTGATTTCTTTAAGATTAATGTTTCACTGATATTTGACCGAAGAAGGTTGGTTCAAATTCTGATATTTCTTTTATTGAGAACTCCAATTCCATATCTTGATTTCTGCTAAGACATCCATCCATTCTGCCAATGATGCTTCAAGCTGTAATCTCCATCCAAGATAATCTTCAAAATGGTAGGAATTAAATTAAGGAATTCCCTAAAAATGTCAAACATTTGTTCGTGGATTAAACAACGCTATATAATGGTATGGCTATCTGCAAGTGATTCCTTCTGCCAAGAGGCCTGGAGATTACGTACAATTATGTTCCTGTGAGAGTGATCGTGGCCAATTCCGTCTTCTGGGATTTCTTCTAGGTGCACATTTCATGCGCGACTTGACTCATTGGTGCAGAGTAATGGCATCACAGGCAGCCAATCAACAGTTGACCGTCTGCTTCAAGCAATATTTAGCAGGAGCGCTATCAGTTAGGAATTATTGATGCAAATAGGTACTGATTCTGCCAACATCATTTAAAATTAAAACCAATTAATAATGATAGAAAATGTATATGTAATGATGGACAAAGGGATGATACTGATTATGTCATATAGGACAAGGCCATATTAATGAGCAGAGAAATATTATTTAATAAATGGTTTATATATTACTCTTTTTTTATGGTGTTACAGTAATAATTGACACATGATTCAAATAATGATTGACACATGATTCAAATAATGATTGGCACATGATTCAAATAATGATTGACACATGATTCAAATAATGATTGACTATACTATGCACATACACATACACAAGCTGATTGATAATGATAAATAATTATTGATAATTTGATGATGCCTTCCAATGGTTCTATAATGATTAGCAATGATACAATATAATTAGAATATACGTTTGTTTGGCAAAGATAAAACAATGATAAATTGTTGTTTCCAGATGATTGTTGATAGGTATCTGATACAACAGTCTTTAAAGTGTTGCATTAATAATATTGACAATGATACAATATTATCTGATAATCATACACTAACATTTTACAATGATACACTAAAGATTTTACAATGATACACCAATGTTTGACAATGATACACTCCTATTTACCAATGATACAATAATATTTGGCCATGATACAATAATGGTTGACAATGATGCACTAATGATTTGGTGATATTTACACTTGGCGTAGATTACAGTAGAAATATTGATTTGTATGGCAGGTTGGCATTCCTTACATGAAAGAAGCATTTAATTGCTAGAGTGGATGTGTGTACTATATATGGATTTGGTTATAAAGTATTCATAGCAATTATGTCTGATGCTGTATTGGAGGTGACGCTGGTGTATCTACCCACACAATACCACTGAAACATACTTCAATATATTCCTACTCGACTATTGGCAGTATGTGATTTAAATTTATTTCATTTCCAATGTGTTAAATAACCACTTTGGTGAGAACAAGGTATGACAATGACTAGATTCAATGAAAATATTTTTCAAATTCTAATACAGCTGCTGTACTATCTAATTTGATGTTGGATCTTTTTTTTTTTTCAGTAGTAGTATAATGATTATGCAATACTAAGAATGTTGGTAATACTTTGATGGTTATCAATGTACTGTCTGTCAGATGGAGTGCTTATACCATTGCTAACACTATTCTGTAGCATGGATACTACTTTAATATCTCTGATGCAATGCTTATACCATTGCTAACACTATTCTGTAGCATGGATACTACCTTACTATATCAGATGCAATGCTTATACCATTGCTAACACTATTCTGTAGTATGGATACTACCTTACTATATCTGATGCAATGCTTATGCCATTGCTAACACTATACTGTAGTATGGATACTACCTTACTATATCAGATGCAATGCTTATACCATTGCTAACACTATTCTGTAGTATGGATACTACCTTA
>JAUTBT010084088.1:0-12586 GCA_032361225.1 Lepetodrilus schrolli | reverse complement strand
TTAAGCCAGTAGCAGACTATGAAATGAGCTCTGCGAGCTTTCACGACTGCGAGATATTTTATGTCGCAGAGCTCCTAAACTACTGCCACCAACTATACAGTGTATTACTCACGAGTTACTCCCCCTGTGGTCGTGGAGGCTGCCATTTTTAAGTCACATGAACCAGAGAAGGGATTTGATTGGATGAGCACCATATATCTCGTAGAGACACCAAATCGACTGCGTAGTGTGTAGCAGACTAGCGTAAACTATTGTGACAGTCCCTGCAGTTGTAAACCTTGGAAATCGTCACAGCGAGCTGTGTCACAGTCATATCGATCGCCGAGATGCCATAGCAGATTACGATTTCAACTCGCAGAGCTGGCTCGCCGAGAGTTTTGCATAGTCTGCTACCAGCTTTATGGTATGCCTTGCTGTGCCATTTTGGTTGTTTGATGCTCTGTAACCTTATATATGCAAGTACTATACACTGAGGTGTTCTTTCAGATTTGAACCAGAGTATTTAGAACAGACAGGAGAGGGAGTAATATTCCTGAATTGCTTTCGTTCTGAGAAGTCTACTGCAATTCCAGTAAGTTATACAATTCATTAACAATCTACAAAGCTTTATATTATTATATTTCCTACAACGACATGCACAGGATATCCTTCTATTAAATGACATGCTTTTAACAAAATAATTCCCATTGAATGAAGTTATGTTTCACAATAACCATTAAGCAAATGTGTAACAAACCTAGCTGTACATATACATATAAGATAGATATTATCTCTGCACACCAGCGTAAAAACATCAGAATACGTCTCCACATCTCATGGTGGAATAAGGAGAAAATTCAACAATTAGTATTTGCCAATTGAAGACTATTACAATTGTAATGCTTTTCAGTTAACATTGTAATTGTTACATGATGCTAGAGTAATGGAAGCATGATGTGCATTATTTTGTTGGTTGCCAGCCATGTTGGCCTCAAGGGCAATAATTTAGCCGATGCAGCAGCAAAGGCTGAACATAGTTCTTCTATAACACCAATGCCCATTCCATATAGCGGTTCTAAACATAACATCAATTTGTATATTAAATCGCTACGTCAAGCCAAATGGGACCGCCAAGTCCAAAATAAATTGCATTATTTTCAGCCCCCAATTGGTTTCACACCCGTGTCGCGTGTATATTGTCGTTAGGACGAGACTGTCCTGCGACGATGTCGCATAGGCCATACATTTTATACTCATTTATATATTTTAAAAGGCGAAGATAGACCTCGGTGCGTTGGGTGTGACGAGGACCTCACGGACTGTGTGGACTTTGCAACTCAGCATTCCGAGTTTTATTCTTCGCCTAATCTCAAACATGTTGTACCCAGGTTCCTGGGCTCATTATTTTAACCTTTTTAAAGGAAATTCAACTCTATGAACATTTTTAATTATGCACTGTCTTATCATCGTCTATTTATCTATGTTCTACATGCTACTCTCGACTTTTTTTGGCATGGTTTTTCATACTTGTTTTTGTTTTCTTGCATGTCTGATTGT
This sequence comes from Lepetodrilus schrolli, assembly GCA_032361225.1. Taxonomy (NCBI): domain Eukaryota; kingdom Metazoa; phylum Mollusca; class Gastropoda; order Lepetellida; family Lepetodrilidae; genus Lepetodrilus; species Lepetodrilus schrolli. Next base: position 11,050 of record JAUTBT010084088.1, on the reverse strand, counting down.
ATTGTAAAGTAATGCTATTGTCGTCGCCTATGGGTGAAATATTCCCGCTGTGACATAAAACAATAATTCATTCATGTATTTATTAATTTCTAGGTGTGGAAGAACAATGCCCACATCTTGTACCTTTGTGGTGATGACGACAAAACGTGGCAGACGAGAAAATTGACTGACACGTTCGTAGAGCAGTGTCCACTGGAGAAAAGAGGGAACATAGAAGTGGTCATATATCCCAGGGCAGGCCATCTGATAGAGCCACCTTACATGCCGCTGTGTAGAGTGTCTTACCATAAAATAATGAGTGAGTGTCTTACAAAAAGTCATTGGGTGGGTGTCTTACCATAAGCCAGAGTGTGAGTGTCTTACCATAAGCCAGTGTGCGAGTTTATTACCATAAGCCAATAGGGTGAGTATTACAATCATAAGTCATTGGGTGGGTGGTATTACCATGTCAATTGGTGTCTTAGCATAAGCCAATGGGTGAGTGTCCTGCCATAAGCCAATGGGTGAGTGTATTACCACAAGGCATGGGCGAGGTTCTTACAATAAGTCAATTGGTGAGTTGTCTTGCCATAAGCCAATGGGTGAGTGTAATACCACAAGGCATGGGTTAGTATCTTACCATAGACCAATGAGTTTATTACCATAAGCCAATGCATGAATGTCTTTCCATAAGCCAATGGGTGAGTGTCTTGCAATAAGTAAGTAATTGGGCGGCTGTATGGGCACACGGCATGGGTTAGTGTCTGACTATAAGCCAATGGGTGAGTGTATTATAAAAAGTCATTGGATGAGTGTATTACCATAAGCCTTTAGGTGAGTATCTAACCACCAGCCACTGGTGAGCAGTAACGTAAACCACGCTCAAGTTTACTGTTTATCTTGCAGGCAGCAACGTTGTATGGGGAGGGATTCCTGCATACCATGCGTGGGCTCAGGAAGATGCTTGGAAGAGATTGCTACATTTCATGGACAAATACCTTCGTCGGCCTTTAACGTTGGACTCCAACTTGTAGCAGTAGCTAGTGTTCCAATTTACTTGTTATATTCCAGAGTGGCCACCCAAACTATTTTGCATACATATATAATATTGAGAAAGCCGCACTAATCATGTGCTAACTTGGCGGGGTACACAGTTCAATGGTTGCTAAATTGTGTACATTGAAACATCACACAATATATACTAGAGCAGGCCCTGTACATCTGACCAGTGAAACACCAGTCGACATTAACCTCTTTTGACAAACTCAGTAAAAGTTTAAAATAAAATTGTTCATACATTTGATGGAATTGTAATGGAAAGTTTTGCATTCAATGTATTAAAACAACTTCATTCTAAATTTAATGATATTCGTATATAGACTAAAGTCAAAATGGCGAAAATGAGTTTTGTTTGTCCGAGCACAATCCTACTCAGGTGGGGCCTAATTTTGTAAATACGCACTTCTCATTGACTGGCATGTGTTGAGCTGTTGCACTGTTCTTGATCGACAGCTGGGGGGCAGGTGGTAGCGCAGTGGTAGAACAGATGGACTTCGGAGCCAAGGTTCCGGGTTCAAATCCCGCCCCGGGGGCCCGGCATCAATGTTCGCGAAAGTTAACTTTCTGACGCGATATTGATAGGATGGGATGTCTGTAGAGTGGCAATGCAGTTATCATCCTTGGGCTTGTCAGTACCAGCTGGTGCTCGCAGGTTTACTGCAACATTCAGCGCTACGGTTTCCTCCTGCCCTAAACTGACAAGTCGTGATATAAGTGGAAGAATCTTGAAAGCAACTTAAAATCCCAACCCCCAAATTATTTTAATATTGATGGACAGCTAGACACATTTTATGCTAACCAGTCAGATTTGTGTATATATTTTTTAAATTATGCCGCGCCTGAACAGGGTTGTGGCTTAACAAGGGGCATATGAAGTTGATTAGCTCGTGCAAAATTATGCATTATTAGTCTATTATTATTTTTAAATAGAGACTTGAAGAAACACATCACATAACATTAAGTTAAAATATTTCTTCAATTAAAAATGCAAACGCATTTCTTAACATTTAGACATTTACTTGGAACTATATTTTGTCTGCATGCTTTAACCCAGTTCCCAAGACATTGTCTATTATAGGGTTTGTGAATGAAAATCCATATTACCATAGTTTCTACAGTTATATAATAAATAGAATATCACATTTGTGTTCATATATTACTGAATTTATTAAACTTGTTGGTAAAAATTATGTTATGCTTGGCAGAGCCTCACATAATATCAGTTTTACCAACTTTTTTTAATACATTCAGTATTATATGACCTCTCATATGAGATCCTTTATTTATTATTACATTCTCAGATAAAATTGTATCTAGCATGGGCAATACCATTTGAAATTATCTTATGCTTTTAGTTATAAAATAAAATACAATAATAAAACAATAATATTTGCCAGTAGAATTACATTGGAATTTGTTAAGCAACACACTGTGATTACCTACACCAGATTATGGTATGGCAACCTCAACCAGATATTGTAATTATCTCAATGAGATAGTATGATTATCTCAACCAGAAAGTGTAATTGTCACAATGAGATAATATGATTAGCTCAACCAGATAATGTAATTATTACAATGAGATAGTATGATTAGCTCAACCAGATAGTGTAATTATCACAATGAGATAGTATGATTAGCTCAACCAGATAGTGTAATTATCACAATGAGATAGTATGATTAGCACAACCAGATAGTGTAATGATCACAATGAGATAGTATGATTAGCTCAACCAGATAGTGTGACTATCTGAACCAGATATATTGTGATTAATCTAAATTGTACTGATAATGTCTAAAACACTTCTAGTTAAATATTAACGTAACTACCTAGTATAGTGTGTGTACATCCGACCATACTATCTGTTTTGCGTCTGTATATTTTTGTACTCTTGTGCCACCTGTACGCGAAAACGAAATACAAATATGCAGAAGATTGTCTCAGACATTGTGATTATCTCAACCAGATCGTTTGATTATCTGAACCAGAAAGTGGCATTAATCTCAACTGTAGTGAGTGTCTCAAAACACCACCCACCACCCCCGCTGACCACCCCAGCTGACCATCATTGTATCGTGAGCACAGAAACTTATGGGACATTGGGAGGGAGCATAAAGCTAACATTTACATCACCAATACAGAGAGAAAGTGTAATTAATTAGGAAAACAACATTCAATAATGCAATGACCCATTCATGATCTTTGATCTGTTCAAGGGTGGCCAACATAAAGGTATCTGCGTTCAGGCGTATGTGCTAGGATTGTTTGTATATTTGTTTTTGCTTGTTCAAGAAAAACACATGAGATTATGTACTAATGTTTTATGATAAATTGATTATATCTGAATACAATGTGTATACAGAGCTATAATGCATTGTAGGTGACGATTAATACAATGGAATGAAATAATACAGGTATATTTCAAGTAGAAATATAGCGATGCTACAATATATAACACTACGACGTAATATGAGCACCGTCACGTACTGTCACAACCTTTAAATATGGATATTTGAATACGAAACTCTACAGGCGGATCTAACAATTAGACAGTAAAGCGGAGTGTCTACGTGTGCGAACAGGTCTCTATCTGGGGTTTATCCGAGGAGTACAACCCAGCCATGCTTGAGAGATCGTCTTCGGATACCCAGCCTCGACTCGCCCGTAGTAGCTATCAAACTTCCAATAGCTGTAATGAAGAATGAGTGGATGTTATTGTGTTTAACGGTGCAAGACTCGCACACGTACCAGGTCCAGACATTTAGTGGAAAAGTTACTTCACTGTAGGTAATTATTCTGTTTTCGTTGTTGTTTGTTTTGGTTTTAATTATATATTAGAAATGTACCTATTAAACTGTACTTACTAACACATCAGCACCAGGCCAACATGAACATGCATACACTACATGTATGTATATTATTATGATACCTCCAATATCCAAATAAAAATCAATGAGACATGATAGTATAGCCTACATTGTTCCCTTGAAGAAATATGTTTCTCCGTCGGTGTACTGGAAAGCCGCCTCAATATCCGGTCGCATCCCTCTCCAGAATTCCGTGGTTGGCAGAGGGTATCCGGACGGGGCACGAGTGAGGTTTTCATTCCATGCAAGGTACGTGCTGCCCTGTGAGGAATGAGAGGAGTGATGACGTCATGTGGTGGACGATGGTGTTGATGTATGTATGTTGAACACGTAACCCTGTTCATGCTGGAACCAGCCAGATTCCAAAATAGTAAACGGGGCATTTTTTAGCTACAGAACTGCAGCTATAGTCTTTGAGGATATCACGTGTCTTCGTATTTCATTAGTCTATGTGTATGTATTTTTTTGTTTATATATTTATTCGGCACACTCCCATATAGATATATCTGAATATCCCATATGACTGAAACAACATACAGATGATGTTCTAATCACGAGGCCCCGAAATTGAGAAACTTTCTTGAGTATGATTTCATGCTCAACTCATTTATTGTTCACAAATTTCGATATAAAATTTGAGCTTTGTTTATCACTATTTAGCACTTACTGACGTCATTTCCACAAGTTGCTCAACCAGGAAATACATAATCTCTGGCAACAGTTAATGATATCATTTTCAGAGATATTTCACTGTTTACAGACTGTGACTTGAAGGTATACATGTATCTAAAACAGACTTAACACCTAAAAAATAGTTGTGGCTCATTCGGAGTGCTATTTTTTTAATGAAAATTCGCACAAATCGGAGTAGTTGGCATCTCTGTGCACGTACCTTAATTTAAATTTAAGACCTTCAACAGAAAAGTTATGATATTCAAGGCCTTGAAACTGATTATTAAATATAAGACTGTTCAAGGGTCGGCGGGAACCCTGTGCTTACCTTGAAAAGGTAAATACGGCCGTCTCTCCATTGGAGTGCAGCTTTGGCCTTTCTGAATGGCGTGGCGAGAATTTTAGGATATCCTGGGTCTCTGTTTTTCCCCGTATACCTCCAGTAACGCCTACCTAGAAAACACCGCACGTGAACATGGGATTAGTAACAGTGTTGGTTCGCGTTGCATGAAACAAATGTATTAGAATTGGTGATGTTTTCAAATCATGCAAGTCTATATAAAAGCATGTAGCTACAACGTCAATGGGAATGTAGCTGTTTCAGCCAAAAATATAAAATGGCCGCGCACCTCTTGTTAATAAGAATAATTTCACATACTCGGGGAAAGTAGACACTGCCGAATGGTTCATGTGATGCCTAACTAATGAGGTGAAGGAATGTAACCCGTAACTAGTTAATGACATTGTTTATACTTCTGTCCATATTAAGATAGCTAAAATAGTGCTGTTTACTATTCATTTACATATTGGTTTTGATGTCGATCACGATTTAGATATAGGTTTTCGTTGGTATCAACATGTTCAGTAAGATATACTGTTACATGGCATCAATGGTGTTATGGACGTGACATTGCCACCAATTGTCTGACAAGAAAGGTCCAGTTGTATGGCGAGAAAGATCCAATTGTATGCCGAGTCAATTCCAACATTTAAAAAAAATATATATTAGGGTTTAGGGTTTAATCTACTTTCAAGATTCTTTCGCTTAAATATCCGTATACTAAATCTGCTATCACCGGCTGGTACTGACCAAGTAAAATAACTGCATTGGTACAGTACAGAAAGCGCATCCTATTATGATTGCGTTAGAAAGGTAACTTTTTCGAACATTGATGTCGGGCTCCCGGGGCGGGGAGTTGAACACAGGGCAACGTTCTACCACCCGCCATCCACCATTGTACAACACAGTCTAAGGTAAAATGTTATATAATCTCACATGGATATTTATGTTCCTTCTGAAAAATAATACACCGGCAGGAGTGTATCCCCTTTGGATATTTCTGCACACAAAATGTATAGCATCAGGTTCATCCATGAACATACATATATGAGTACTAGTAATACATGTCACTCTACATACTAGTATACTGTTATAGCACTCTACATACTAGTATACTGTTACTGAGCGTTTAGGAATAACGATGCTCACACGTTCATATATAAGAATACAGATACCTTTAAAGAAGTATGTTTTTCTGTTCCTCCTGTCGTATACTACTGCACCCGGGGAGGATGGAGCACGACGGAATACCTTTTTGGTAGGTTTGGGGAAGCCCCGGGCCACTCCTCTGTTGGTCAGACGGTAGATATTTTTACCACGAAATGCGTAAGTCTTTCCGTTGTACGCTATGGACACAGAGCGACTGGTGTGTTAGGATACATGCATACACAATATAGGCCTATATAAAGGGGTACAAAATAATGAATGGTTTCCGGGTATTGCTGACCAAGCTGAGTTTCCTCGGATACAGGAAATACCCACTGTACAATAGCTCGCATACGAAGAGCGAAACCTGGCCCTGGGATTGCGAAACCTCATGAGTACGATTTTATGCTCGATCAAAAACTTTATATGGGGATTTGTGAACAAAACTTTGAGTTATTTAAGATATTGGATGGCAATATGGTACACATGACTCACCGACAATGATGTCATCGAACTTGACGTTACAGTGCTTGCCACGTGGCGCTGGGGTGGGTCGTGGACGTGGTCTCCTCGTCGTCGGGGGTGATGGTCTGCGAGTTGGTGATGGATCACCACCCCCGCTACCACCAGAACCTGTACACATTGCGATAAACACATTAGGCTAATTCACAGCAATATACAGTTAGATGTATGTTGACAGTATTATCTGCTATACGTAATATTCTCCTTTTTTCCCCCAGTAGTGTGACTAGCAATGACACAGACTATATCCATAGTCTCAGAGGGTGAAAGTAAATAGTTTAAATATAAATTATATTGATTGGTATTGTATTTATATTAAATGAGCCGCTGAAATTCTTTATCCTCTCGAGTAATCTAGACTTGCGTGTCTGTTCTAGGGTGATATTTTGAATCGGAGTACTATTTGGGTGAGAACAAGGTGTGACACAGACTAAAAATCTAGATACTATGGGATGAAATTGAATATACTCTTACGTTCCTTTTGTATCATCCTCAAACCCCAGCCATTATGCATACGTAACATCCGATGTTAAGTAGAATGAATACGTAACATCCGATGTTAAGTAGAATGAATACGTAACATCCGATGTTAAGTAGAATGAATACGATGTTAAGTAAAAATGACCGTTGTTTCGAGGATGATTCTGGATAAGCAAGAAAGTAAATATAATACATGTCGCTACAAATCACGGACGATATTTTTCATATGTACAGCATTTGTGGACACAGTAATTCACCGCTGTTCAAATATACCCCTATACTACAGTGCACATGGTATTCGACACAACAGTGTGGCACAACAATGCGGCACAACTATGTAACTTAATTACCATACAGTGTCTGTATTCCTCTCTTGTCGTCCTGGTGCAGACCATAGTTAGGGTCGTAACCCCGATAGTACGGCGCCATGAGGGCATCGGTGATGCTAGAGTGGCCCAAACCAAGGGCGTGGCCAAACTCGTGGGCGGCAACGATTTCTAGATTGGTCCCAGCATCCCCCTGCATCGTCCAATGTTCGTCCTCATCGAAGTGAGTGTCGCCGCTGATTGGTTGATTCCCGGGAAAGAAGGCGTGCGCAAGTGTTCCACCTGTGCATAATGATGAGGCATGAGCGGTATGTTTAGATTTCGACGAATTAAGAATCCAATAAGTAGTTGATTTTAAAATATAGTATAAAATATTCTGACAATTACGCACCTCTGCCATCAAACGAGTTGCCTGGCCCATCTCCGTGTGTTCGTCTTGCAAACGAGATGTCGATGTCGGATTCTCCACTGCTTACTTCGCGGAATCTCAGTGGTGTCACTTCCGACCACTTTACGAACGCGTTCTGAACAGCTCGCCTGGAGAAGAAAATGTACATTAATTCATGATCGAAATTGCCATATGTTGTCATTGATATAGTCAATAGGCAGTAATATAGGTTTCACATTGAACACCCGTTGGGTACCAGTTAAGGCCAGAGTTGATTTTAATTTTGTATTCATTGCGTACAGATGAGTTTTCTTCACGGCACCAGCCCACCATATTAATCTACAATTCTTGACCCATAAACTCCAGCTCGTAAACTACTGAAAACCAACTGTCACGGCACACCTACCTCTGATCGTTGCCTGCTAATTGCCGTGTATAACCGACAAACTTGTATTTAATTTCGTCCTTTAGCCACTTGGAGCCTGAAACAACATATGGCGCACACTGCGATAAGGTGTCCATGAGATCATCAGGAATAGCCACAGGGGACGAACCTCGACTGGGGACGTACTGACAGGGGACGCAATACAAAGCATGGGTGTGAAACGTCTGGCACCCACAGGCACGCCCATGAATGCATTACCTTTGACACTGTTATGTCCGGGTTCATACATCTAATAACAAAACAAGTTCATCTTTGTATAATTCCTAATTGTATCAATACCATATTATGTTTTTACATATCAACTATGCTAAATCGTCGTCGTTGAATTTACGTCAATGAATCATGTTTGGAACTGTTCAAACAGCACAGTATACGATGTAAGCAGTGTAGCTGATGGAATAATGATCTACAGACATGTTTTGGTCCCGAGGATATGAACACATGTTTAGTACGATTTTATGCTCCTACGATTTTACTCTCAAATCCTATCGTAAAACGTGAGTTGAGCTTATACCCGTACTCCAAATCGTTCCGTAACCTCGGAGCATTAACTCTCTATGTAGAAAACACCGAACCAACCAGGAGCGTAGAATGCCAATGGAATGTTGGGATCGGTGCGCAGCTGAGAAGCTCTTTCTGAGGGTCTGACAACATCAGCTAGACCACACCTCGGGGCCTGCATCTTTTCTACTGTCTCCGGATTTAGTCTGCCCGTCACACTGAGACCATTGAACCGCTGGAATTCCCTGCAGAATGAGACAAGGTTGTATAGAGATACAGTATAGATATGGATTTGGAACTTAGCTTTGTCTTCTTCTGATTTGCAGAAGAACAATACAGCCATAAAACCAATGAAAACTATGAAAGCTAGTTCATAAAGCTATGAAAGATATGCGTTAAAGCAACAGACGTTCATAAAGTTACTAGAAACACATAGTTCGGTGCTACAAACAGATGTGGGTACAGTTGAATCAAACAATCAATTACTATAGCTTGCACCAGAAAAGGTTGGTAACCTTGTCACAATTAAGCATGCTATAGATGGTACCAGCAGACGAGAATAATGTCTTCCCGAACCCTCGTGCTGTTTAGCGTACTTTCATAAATATGTTTAACCCTCTCCCTGCTGGATTAGACATAGACAAGGTTCTTTAGGGAATCCCCGGTTGCCTCCAGCATGGAGAGTGTTAAAGACGTCTAGACTGTTCATGTCTTATCTCTTCTCTCCAGATTTGATGTCAAAAACAAACATCGAGAGATAAAAGAGAAAATACATTGAATTTTATTGAGTGTACCAACTGCTGCATCTTACCTTATGCCTATCGATCTCGTCTGGGTGTCATGTTGACCCTCGCCACCCAGGTCGTCAAGGTAACCAAACTTCTCCATAAACGTCTGTAACAAAGCACCAATATTATTGAAAAGTTGACATACAATTGGAGAATTGTTAGTCTGTGTCACACCTTCTTCATACCTAAATACTCCTAGTCAAAATAACACCATAGAGCAGATAAGCAAGTCTAGACTACTGGAGAACAGAGGGTAAAGAATTTCAGCGGCCCCTTTCATATAAATATAATATCAATCAATATAATTTATATTTAACTATTTACTTTCACTCTCTGAGACTATGGATAGTCTAGAGAATTGTAGCCTCTGGTTTCTACAGGCAAAACGGACAGGAGCAACATATTTCTATATACTCGGTCCACTTAGAATCGGATGGTTCGTTCATTGTTGCAATGCAAGCAAGGTACCTGCGCACACTGACTGGACATGTATTAAACACGTGTTATGTTGTTTGATAACCCTTTCAGTCTAGATAATAGGTAATAAAGTTCAAATGGCTCCCAATAAAACCTGGGCACTGACGAAATGGTCAGTTTAACATTAAGATTATACAATCACACACTCACTGAAATTCATATACTAGATATAGCTTATGTGATTATTTATTTGTGAAATTTATGAAAATATTGAGCTGTAAACGTGTAAGTATTAATTAATGTATTTACCGTGGCATCAAAGTCTTCATTGGTTGCATCATTGGTGTGATCAGAAGGAAACCCGCCAACATTGACGACGCACAGACACGCCGTCAGCCACAGTGAACACGTCAGTCTCTTCTTCAGCATATTCATTAAAACAAAAATTAATCAACCTAACTACTACCTCATCAGAGAGAAGATTCTCCCGACCTCGATTGCTATCTTGTCCAGTAGTGTGTACAATATATGATGAATCCTACGATAGTAGGGCTCACCTATGCAGCCACGGGAGATTAGAACTTGGCCCTAGCATATAGGAAAGGGGACAAGGTGACAATGCATTATCTAATGGACACGACCCTTAGAGTTGAGACTTGGGCTTCTCTTATAGATTGCCGCGTCCCCAGGAAACGCGCAAATGTGACTGATATCTTCCCGACTGTCAAGTACTCGGACACAAGACACTCGCACAGTTTACTTACGTACTTGGTTTTCAAGTGGTGTGCGAACGGAATTGCTTAATTCCTTAGATATTCAAAAGGTGAGTGAATAAATCGTGGATTTAGGATGTTTTCCCACAGGATTTTTGTGGTGTTACTGAAGAGACGTGATGGTTGAGGGGGACACACAACCGTTTTGTATTACCATACGACACACGCACTACGGCGGGTACTGTGGTTTCCACCGTCGATACAATACTAGGGACATCCTGTTAGCTCCAATCATAGCAATTCGCGAATGCATGTTTAAGACGTGTTAAAGAGAGGGAGAGGGAGAGAGAGAGAGAGAGAGAGAGAGAGAGAGAGAGAGAGAGAGAGAGAGAGAGAGAGAGAGAGA
>JAUTBT010084087.1:0-12587 GCA_032361225.1 Lepetodrilus schrolli | reverse complement strand
TGTATTTGATGTATGACTGATATAAAAAATAAAAGTGTGTACGTATTGTTTTCTTTTGTCATTTATGTTTAAGTAAACTAATTTTACGTACTGGTATATTATTATAACAACACAACCAATTCAATAGACATGTACACACAACACCTCCTTGTCGCACATTGGCTCTGGGTTATATTGCCATGGCAACTGAAATATCCCATTGAAAAGGATAATTGTCAGAATAAAAACTTTGTGAATTTTGCTTCTGTAATTTATAAGATTTCTGTCTCTACTAATTAAATTTGTTTCTATGTTTACTGCATACCAACTGCAGTGACCAGAAAAAAACGGGTGTTCTTTGTGTGTAGTCTGAGCAAAAGTGCACATTATTTTTCTGAGCTGATGTTTCCAGTGCACCATGACCTGCTATAAAGGAGCACGTTAGATGACATGGTAACAGATATTGTGGGCCTACTGTATGCATGTAAAGACAACATGGCGTTCTCTAGGGAGAATTCATTGTGATTAACCCACCAGGGAGAAAGTTAATGATAATAAAAAGTAGAATTTTCAATTTCATTTAATAGACAATTACAAGAGAACTGAGATTATTTAAACTTTTTAAGAACATTTCAAATAATTAACATTAACGGAGCTTTTATAGAATATTAAAATATATTAGATTTAAATTTCCTGTAAAATATTATCTAATCGTATTTACAATAATCAAAGTGACTGTAATAATGGCCATTGAAAGACTATGTAGTGTGGTGAGACTATGGAGTGTGGTGAGACTATGTAGTGAGCATGTAGTGTGGTGAGACTATGTAGTGAGTATGTAGTGTGGTGAGACTATGTAGTGAGTATGTAGTCTGGTGAGACTATGTAGTGTTGAGAGACTGTAGTGAGTATGTAGTATGGTGAGACTATGTAGTGTGGTGAGACTATGTAGTGAGTATGTAGTGTGGTGAGACTAGGTAGTGAGTATGTAGTGTGGTGAGACTATGTAGTGTGGTGAGAATATGTAGTGTGGTGAGACTATGTAGTGAGTATGTAGTGTGGTGAGACTATGTAGTGAGTATGTAGTGTGGTGAGACTATGTAGTATGGTGAGAATATGTAGTGTGGTGAGACTATGTGGTGAGACTATGTAGTGAGTATGTAGTGAGACTATGTAGTGAGTATGTAGTGTGGTGAGACTATGTAGTGAGTATGTAGTATGGTGAGACTATGTAGTGTGGTGAGAATATGTAGTGTGGTGAGACTATGTAGTGTGGTGAGACAGGTACTTGAGACATCCATGTGAGGCATCCATGTCTCATGTCAGTGGTGTTATACTTTACTCCATTCTCAATACATTGCCATTATGACAGTGATCTATCGAGGAGACAAAAACCAATAAAACCAGCATTTGTATGGTTTAATGGACAAATCTAATATAGCAATAAAACTTGTCATGAGTGAGACAATGGGTGTCAGTACTGGATACAACTCTTCAACAGGAAGTTAGAGTTGAGCACAAACATGCCGCCACCATTTAATATTACATAATTGCCCTATATCCCACTGACTTCAATACCATTGACAGGTATACCACTGATGGCAATCAGCCAACAACAATACCAGACTGCAGTACCGCTTACTTAAATACCAGATTTCAATACCATTGACTTCAATACCACTCATTCCAGTACCACTGACTTCAATACCAAATATCAATACCATTATCTTCAATACCATACCTGAATACCATTGACATCAATACCACTGACTGCAATACCACTGACTTTAATACCAGACTTCAATTCCACTGACCTTAATACCAGACTTCAATACCACTGACTTTAATACCAGACTTCAATACCATTGACTTCAAAACCAGACTACAATATCATTGACTTCAAAACTAGACTTAATACCAATGATTTCAATACCACTGACTTCAAAACCAGACTTCATTCATTTGACTTCTTCAAAACCAGATTGAAATACCACTGACTTCAATACCAATGGCTGCTGTGCGAGACAATGCTGCCATGCTTCCATGGATACCAGGAATGCATGCAGGTGGATCAAGTGTATGCTAATGTGACAGGGTTGTCCAGTTGTGACACAAACTGATAATTATTCTGCTGAAGATGGATGACAGCAATGGCCAAACTACAGCTGTATTCTCCGATAAGACACTGTTTAGAAATAAAGAACCAGGCATCCGGCCACTCGTAATGTTCAGGAATTGCCAACCCATGTGAAATCTAACCATATTAAAGATAGAAGATATGAGAGAAGCAGAAATCAATAAGTTGTCATTATTTGTATGGATGAAACCTGAGTCATACCAACTTGTTGAGATATTTGGATTGTGGGTGATACATGGATTTACACAGCAACATTCAGTTTGTAATCATGTATCTAGCATTGCTTTGCAGATTAATTAATCACAAGCAAGGATATGTTAAGTTGTAGCAGTTACACTCATTGTAACACATACCATTGATGGCCATTATTTCATATTGTAGCAAGATGTAGAACATAGAAAATAATTACAGTTATTATAGGTTAACTGGGATGATATAGCATTTAATAGTTAATCATGTGAAGCTGCTGCATACCTTTCTTTAAGATATGCTAGGCAGAATGCACTGTTTGTTATTGGGTCCTGTTTAGGATGTGAATCGTTCATTCAGCATCAGTACCAGCTCTGTGCTGGAGCAGCAGTGGCTCCATCAGTGCTACATGTGTATGTATTTACTTGACTGCATCTAGTCTGGTGCTGTCTTCACGCCTGCCTTCATCACCTGATGATAGGTCTGACACTCAGCCAGCATATTGCCAATGGCAGTCCTTGTCAACACAGTCTTCCAGCAGTACTGTGGAGCTTACAAGATTGCAGAACACAGCCACTATTGCTTTGTCCATACCATCTTCAATCTCAGAAGCGCTCAGAAAGCCTGGTTGACTATGATTGCTATGCATGAAGCGACTGTGTGCATTGTAAACATGATGAATGTGTGTGGTTGTTGATTATCCCAGTGGAGGATTTGTAATAGTGAGCATTCTTCAAGTCTCAGCAAGGAAGAGTTGTCCAATGTCTGCTGCAGGGAGCTGTTACAGATGCAGTATTTTGAACATGATTCTTCATTGATTTGATCCTATATGCAGCCCAGTACAGTGAGTCATTCCTTCATGGCCAGGATCAACCATGTCAATGAAGTCTTATGTATATTTTGTTGATCAGTGCATTGCCAGACTTTTACATACTCTTTGATCAGTGTATTGCCAGACTTTTACCTACCATTTGATAAGTGAATTTTCAGATCTTTCAATACTCTTTTCGATCTACACATTTTCAGATTTTTACATACTACTTAATCCGTGTGATTTCAGAGTTTTACACTCTTTGTACAGTCAAGTGCATTTTCATTATCTAATCTGGAATACCTGTGTTCAGCGTTTTCCATTTACAAGCTTAGCCATCTACTGGTCAAACATAATAATGTTTATGCCAGTAACGCAAGTCGGTTATGAGGCTAATGCCCCAATATCAAATAGAATTACGGCCAAAAGTAGCACCATATGGATCGGCTTAGTCTGCTTATGGATGTAGTCACTGTATGGTATACAATACTATACATGTTATGTACTTATGACAAGTAAATTGCCCTCGGGGAAATAAGTGTACTAATTGTGCCATTAGTGTGCTGGAGTAGGCTAGTATTATGTTGATTACATTAATGGTGCTACATTTTATATTAGCTTGCTTTTGATTTGGAATGGCCTGTGTTATTTCCATCACATCTGAAGTCAGTTTTGTAATTCAATAGCAAATTGAACGATGCATTTTATAACAATTGTTCCGTTGTCTGGTTATACATGAGTATTAATGTCATTCATGGGATTATTTGAAGATAATTTTGCAGTATTCTGTGGATTTATGTGTATATAGATGTAATCAAAACTGATTAAGAGAAATATCATGCGTGCAACATGCACTGTGTATCTATGAAGGGTTGGAACAAGAGGTGGAACTCATTCTAGATAGACATTTGGCTGGTCAGTGTTGAATCATCTGACTGGGCAGTGTTGAATCATTAGTGACTCAAGAGGCTCAGAATTTAGGTCAGACCCTACTCTGACCCAAGGTCAAGGTTGGTGTACATAAAACTAATCAATAGCTCAGTAACACCTAGGTTGTAGAAGAACACTGGGCAGTAAAAGCCCTGACTGAGTATGTCTGGGGAATGACTGACTCCTAGCATTAGCGGCTGCAGCCTTGATTTGTTTTGTCCACGGGCAGTAGGCTGATGTGTTCCAGTTCTAAGTCTCTCACCAGAGGATGTGAAGCTTCTTCCTTCTTCCATACAGAGCTTAACAAGTTATGTCTGATTACATTTATCAGAAATGAATATCATTACATATTAAAACCATGTATCCATGTAATATATGTAATATTACTAGTCAATTTATTGGATTGATTCCAATGAACGACCCAGATAGTCAACTGTTATAATTTTCTTCATGATGGTGTTGAATAAGAAATAGAATCCCACCATCCTGCTATGGATATCATGCTGTCTAGAAAGGATCATGTTGTGTTACTTCCAGAACTGGTTTGTGTCACAGATCGTATTCTCACCCAAACAGCACTGGGTCCTGTTCCACAGAATGATCTACAAGAGTTGCAGTAGCTAGTGATGTTGAGGAGGTATAACTCTCAGAGTGCTGCCATTGTTCTATGCAACTAGACCTTGAACCAGATGTTAGCCACGAACAGTGCACGTCTAGATATCTGTGGAATAGTAATGCTACTCAGTGGTTCTGTTCATATACATTTATACATATTCATATGTTTAGATATCTGTGAAATTATAATGCCAACCAGTAGGATTGATATTCAAGTGATATTTTTAACCATCAGTAACTGTGGTTTGTCTGCTTCCAGAATTCACGGTGATATATTTCATATCAGTGAGATAATTTGTGATATATTTCATTTCGGTGAGATATTTTCATATTGGTGAGATATTTTCATTTCGGTGAGATATTTTCATATTGGTGAGATATTTTCATATTGGTAAGATATTTTCATATTGGTAAGATATTTTCATATTGGTAAGATATTTTCATATCGTGTGAGATCCTCCACATCTGTTTCCCTGCTTTCAAGGTCACTGTGGTATTTTGTAATTTCTTTGCCTGGTATAATTTCCATGACATTTACGAAAGTCTCAATGCTTTACTCTGTTTTTTAGCAATACCGTGTGAGACGTGCTTGTGATGTTGGTATTTGTCAGTGATGGGGGTGATGGTATTCACCAGACCTGCAGCCTGTACAGTATCTGTGAGTGCAGAATGTCTACACTGCAGGCCAGACCTGCAAGAAGTGGCGGTTTGTCTCTACTGGGATTAAGTCACATATACTGCACATGGCAGGTGTCAGAAGTACTTAGTCAGATACATGCAGAGGGTAGCACCAGGAGTCTAGGAAGGTAGGAAGGCGGCTGAGCTGGGGATGTGGCCTGTCTAGTTCCCCTCAGCTATTACATGCTATGTAGCTTTGGGAAGGTAAAACACCCCTGAATACAAACAGGAGACGTCATACATAATTACTGTTGGATATTTTACTATAAATTTGTGTGCAACACAATTTTAGGTATTTACTATTTTTTCTTCTTCTAGAATCTGGGAACATCATTCTGCAGACAGACAGCAGTATGAGATATTCATATCTGACACAGTTAGACCATAGTTATTTGATTCCCTGGGTTATGGAATTGTCTGTGATAATTTTGGCTCGGGTGGTCAAAAATATAAATAAATATTATTTGATATTTTTGCCAGTTGGTTGGGTCAAAATCATTGTATGCCAGTCTTTGTTCATGTCCAATTATGGTTAATATGAAGTATTCCGTCACCATTTATTATAATTTTCTAAAAACAAGTACACTGTCAGTGGAATATTATAAAAATAATTACTTTTGTTTTCCAAAGTGGTATAAATCCGGTCATCAGATCCGTAAACCAGGGAATTAAATAACTATGGCCTTTTGCAATAATATATTTGGGCATTTGGTTAGGTATAATATGAAATGGAGGTAGATAATTTTAGTTACCTTTATTCAGTTGCAACATGTGCAGTATGGAAACATTCACCAATAATTTATCATTTTGTTATGAATTTGTTATTTCCTGTATTAGAGACAACCACATTGACATCAGTTTCTGAAAACAATCCCTAATGATAGTCTCAAGAAATGTATAATTAGTGTAACTGTAACTGATTACACAACTATCATACTGATAATAATCCTACATTACACAACTATCATACTGATAATAATCATACATTACACAGCTATCATACTGATAATAGTCGTACATTACACAACTATCATACTGATAATAATCCTACATTACACAACTGTCATACTGATACTAATCCTACATTACACAACTATCATACTGATAGTAATCCTACATTACACAACTATCATACTGATAGTAATCCTACATTACACAACTATCATACTGATAATAATCATATATTACACAACTATCATACTGATAATAATCCTACATTACACAACTGTCATACTGATAATAGTCGTACATTACACAACTATCATGCTGATAATAATCCTACATGATATTTCCTAGGGCCATATTTCAGACGTAAGATAGTCCTAGACTTGCTGTAGTAAATACACTTGCATCGTCTCAATAGACAAGTAGATAAGTTAACATGGTTACGGTGTGAGTGAGAGAAGGACCTGTTCTGCAGCCTATTTGGACTCAACTAACTACTGCCTGACCAATGAGACTGCATCAGTTGCAGATTAGTGCTATATTCAGATGGCTCTGTCACTGTTGGCTTGTTATGTTACTGATGGCCTACTGAATGGCTCTGACCTTTGTCATAAGATCCTGTCTGATGACGTCTGCTGGAGACATACTGGATACGTACCGTTCACATTTGCCAATTACTCAAACCAGTTTGGTCCTGGTAAAGATTTTCTGGATGTTGACTAGACGAATCTTGATCTGGATGATGGGAAATTCCTCTTTGCAAGATGCATAACAATTCACCACTAATCACAGCTGTTGTCACCTACTCTTTAGTCTCATTTATTTACTGGTCTAACATTTGTAGTGGTCATCCTATGCTATTTGGATAAACCTTAAACATGTTAAATGGAAATGACTCAATAATGGCTTTTGTGATATGTTACATATCGTACTTGGAACATTTTGTATTTTGAAAGCTGATACTTCTTCAGATAATATACATTATTTACTCCCGAACACATTATTAATTTTAATACTTATTACCCTAGTTTAATGGGTTTACCAAACACAGTTTTAATTTGAGATAATTAAAGTTTTAGATTTACGGTAGTCCCAGACATGATGCATAATATTTTAGAGCATCTACTTGAGCAGATGCAGAAAACACCATTACATTTTCATTGATTAGATGATAAAAGCCGGGTATAGTTTCCATCACCGACTGTGTATCAAGAATGTGACAAATGATATCAGCAGGGAACATTAATACAAAGTGTTATGTTAATTATCATCATTGTTAAGTTAGCAATATTAACGAATTGCCGGAGACAGTTCTCAGACTCCATTGTTTAATATTAAATAATGTTTGTGACTTTGAAATTCACCGGGTTAACATTTGATAATATTCTTTGGAGATAAATGGATGTTTAACTTAATCTGTCATGACAGCTAATTTGTTATATTGATATCCAACCCCTAGCCTCGACCACCCTGCCTGGGATATATTGGGGGGGGGGGGGGGGTGAGACTTGAAAGGACTGAGATGGAATGGAGGAGGCAGAGAGAAGACGAGATAATGATATGGTGGCATTACTTATTTACTGTATTACCAACAGCCCTGGACAGAAACATTGAATTAAATACAAATTCTGTAAAAGAACAAAAGTGAACTAGGATACTATTTGCATCTATTAGATGCTTACATATAGCAATCTCAGAAATATGGACAAGTGATATATACCTAATTTGTCCAAGTATAGTATATCAATTCTGCAGTTTGGAAGAGTTGTAGTAATGTAGTATTTTGTTCCCATTATTAGCCTATGCTTACCATGTTTACATCTATCACTTGTCTTCCCCGAGAGGTGATCCCACACCCAATAACCATGACAAAACAACCAACTTGCCATTCTTCTGTCAATGCCAGCAGGTGATCAGAATACCCCTGTGAATGTATGGCAGTAAAAAACACTGCCAGCCTTTCAATTTATGATCATGGTGCCATTACCCCTGGCTAGGACAACAATTGATTTGCAGCCATCTTGATACCACTGCTTCATGGCTGCTTCATCACTGCTTCATGGCTCTCCTTACCATTGATATTTCTGACACTGCTGGATCTGTTGCTGTAATAGCACAGTGCATGCTGATATGAATAATGGATGTTTAATGTTATTTTCCTGCTTTTAGGATCCAGTCTGTACTTCTACGGATCCGGTGGGAATATGTCACATTTTATCTTTCAAAATTAGCCTTGGTGTTGATCATGCTGATGGGATGGTTCATATTTGTATTGTATTGAAAGGATAGATATGGTTTTACCACTACACCGGTATTGGCAATGGTCACCTGTCATGTTTGTTAACGTTCCTCAGATCCATGGTCGGCATTGCCAGGTTCGGCACGTTTAGAGGTGTGGGTTGGCAAACAAAATATATTTATGTATTTTTCTTAATATTATTTAGATATCTGCCCATGACAAAAGAATGTGCAATCAAATGAACATGTAATGACAATTTATTGAGTGGAAAAATATTCGACTCTCATTTAATAGCATAATATCACAGATTAAGTTGTTGTTTTGGTACGAATTGGAGTTAAAAATGCAAAGTACATGCACTCAGCATACATATAATCACTTTTTTACCTCCAAATATCTTTTCATTGCTGTAGGATAGGTAAAATTCTGTTGCAGTTTACATTTCCAGTAAAACCCGAATAATGTACTGTAATATCTCAATTTCATATAGTCTAATAGATTGAGGGAGATAACTATAATCATTGAACACGGTCAAAATAACCTTTCACGACCACTGGTACCATTATAGCTACGTAACATACATATTAAAAAATAATTAAAATATTAAAATATTAAAAACCAGTGGGATATGCGGAAAATGTAGCTGGTTACCCAATATATACTTGTGTAGACACATCAGATGTATATACTTGCATGTAAAAATACATTTGACCATGAAATATGTAAGCAAATATGTATATTAAAAAAAGCTAGCTAATATAGATGTTCAAAGATGTTAGGTTAATATCTTTGCACTTGCATGGCACCTGATGTTTAAGGTGATGCCACGAAACATGACAGTGATGCCACAAAACATGACAGTCTTAATCCAGAAGTTGTCTGGTGATATAGTTTTAAAACTAGCTGTCACGTCCATGAGGATTGCCAAAGGACTGCCAAACCGTTAGTGTGTCACTTCTAAGTTGACTGTTGTTTCTGGGGTTGTTAGGCCCATGATCTCTGTTTGTCTTTGTTGAACCATCAACCTAGTGACTGTGGGCATTACTTGCACTGTGTTAGTGAGAGAGGAGAAGTCAGGCTACCGTGTACAAACTGCATGTTTGCCTGTCACCTGTTGAATGTCCATCTGGTCATAGTTTACTGGCCAGTATGCTACAGGATGTCTCTATTATTCATAATGCTGATGGTGTATAGAAATGCTGCTTTCTTATAGACTATTACGCATTTTTGTTTTCTAACTGATTGTCTGATATTTCAGCTATTTATTTCTTATAGACAGTGTTTGAAGTTCATCAGAAATGTAGTCAATAGTATTGTACAAATAAATTTGATATGGTCAGTGAGAAATTATATATTTTGGGAAATGTTACCATGTCTGCTCAAGGGTTACCAGTTAACCACAGAATATGCACCGTTCTTCTAGATAATCATTACAATTATAGAGCAACCAAGGCTACACCAATACATATGACATATGACCCTAAACTAAATGGAACCTTTTCATACCTGCATACATCATACATTACAACCTTCTTGAAGAATTTTCCAAGGAAACTATTCTTTCTCTGGGAACATTTCATGAAAGTGAACATTCCAAAATATATTTGATAAGATGGAACGTGTAGTGTATCTTCTTGAAGAAGCAGATCTGTGGAATTGTCACTGACAAACCAGTACAGAAGAATGAATGAAAGTGAGCCATACCAAGTATTAAATGGATTCCTTGGAGGTCGGCTTATTAACTATTAACTACTCAATGGTAATTTACTTATGAATACAAAACCCTTTTCATTGCGATGCATGGTTGAAATAATACCTTGTGATATTAAACAAAACTCACTCACAAATTACAATAAATTTCATGTTACCTGTTGGTAGACTAATTTAGTCTATGGAATTGGAAATACATCTTAGACTATCCAATGTTGCTGTAATAGTACAATTTGAATGCAAAAAGAACTGCTTCATCATACTGAAACGAGATGTACTTGGTTGGCTATGCATCATCTAAAATTGCTAAAGGCTATAAAATATTAAAGAAAATTAATAATAAATTCCACAGTTATTTTAAGTAACACTAAAAGCCACAAGCCAGGTTCAGTCTTTGGTCTGGTCAGTGATAACTTCATCGTTCATGTTGCATCGACACTGTCCTTAAACCACATCACAATGCATTGTGGTCAGCTGGCAAATGAAACTTAATTAACACCTGTGCTGGCCAATCAGTGAGGTCCTGTATCTGATTTCTCATGTAGAACCAGCCCAGTTCTCTGTCAGTTCACTTTGTAGTCTGCCATCATTAATTTAAGCCTGTGTGCATGTGCGCTCACTGCCTCTCTGCTCTCTCTGCTCACTGCCTCTCTGCTCTCACTGCCTCTCTGCTCTCTCTGCTCACTGCCTTTCTGCTCATTGCCTCTCTGCTCTCTCTGCGCACTGCCTCTCTGCTCTCACTGCCTCTCTGCTCACTGCCTATCCGCTTTGTGCAGATAAAAGCAGGACTTACTGTCTATTCAAAGTAATACAAAATCAGTGATATCTTGCTCCATGTGTAGGAGTTCAATATTGCTGTCATATCCTGCATGGCTGGTATTGTTGATATTTGATTAAAAAACATGTACTTTAAGTTTGTAATAATTCCCTGTGGATAATTTTTGTGTAATAGTACACAATTAAGCTAATAGCAGTTTACCACTACAAATGTTACCAGTGCACTATTTCCAGCAACAGGTTTTCTGCACAGGGATGTCGAATATATGGTTCCATGCAGCAGCGGCTGGCTGCATGTTCGTTCTAGCGGCTGGCTGCATGTTCGTTCTAGTGGCTGGCTGCATGTTCGTTGCAGTGCCTGGTTGCACGTTAGAAGCAACACGTCCATCTGGATGTGCATTGTGGGTATACCCAGTCTGACTCATCGCACGTCCCGGTGTTTATAGACTGTTACAGCACAAGAAATCAATAAGTTGCAGAGAGAGACGGCTTCCAGTGACACAGTCGGACATGATCGCCTGAAGGAAATACGAAGGAAACGTGCCTGAACGTGCACGTGGGAGGAATGCTGGGATATTTATTGGCGTTAGTATTGTAACAGTGTAATGAGCCTGGAAATGGAGCTGGTCACCTCATGCTCAACACTGACAGAACATGCACACATTGACAGAACACTATCAACACTGACAGAATATTCTCAACACCAACTTGTGCAAAACCTAGATACCTAAATCTCTGAATTTCTTAGTAAACTCGTTCATTTAAAGGTTACATTGCCACCAGTTAAAAGAGCAATGTTTGCAGTGGAGTTTGCCGTCACTTTGCCGGAGAGATTGTGTAAGTGGTAGAAGCAGGAGAGAGTTAGTGCAGCAATTACATCACCATTCCCACGTGGTAATACCATCATCTCTCATGCTTGTACTTTACGCAGGAAAAGGAACAACATGTCTCTCTGGCACTAGTGTCTTAGCAATACAAACATTTTTTGCAATATTCAACATTATCTTCAGCAAATCATTTTGTGCATGTAATGGCAAAAATAAGACTGGTTTAATAGGATACTTTGTAGATAACATTTTTCTTTTTGCAAAATGTTAAGATATGCATAGAAAATGATAGTATCTGAGTAAATGCTTCTTCCACTGATTTTGATAAACCATGAATATACTCTTTAATATCCTTGAATCTATTTTATACAATGTCGCTAATGTAATTTTCATGGTCTTGTGCTTCAAAATGTCAACGTTTATTAATATCATTAATGTATAATATGTGTTGTATTGCTTTCCATGAAAACATGGTGTAAATTAAATTTAGCATCTAAAATATCTTTTTAGCATAGTAGGAAGTAAGCTACCCTTTCAACCAATGAGAACATTTATTCTATATACCGTTTGAACACCTAAATTAATCGGGGGCGGGTGGTAGAATGTTGGACTTCGGAGCCGAAGGTTCAAATCCCGCCCATGGAACCCAGCATCAATGTTCACGAAAGTTACCTTTCTGACGTGATATTGATGGGATGCGATGTCTGTAGAGTGGCAATGCAGTTATCATCCTTGGTCTTGTCAGTACCA
>JAUTBT010084086.1:0-12589 GCA_032361225.1 Lepetodrilus schrolli | reverse complement strand
TCCAAAATCAATTATTGATTCTATTCAAATACGCTACACCCCACGCCCCCGCCCCATCCTTCTGCACCTAACGCTCAAATTATCACCACACCAACCACCCCACAACCCCCTCCTATTTGTAGGCAACCTTTTTTAGTAAATGTCCAAATGGAGGTCTTCATATATTTGGCTCACCATCTAATGATAATAACAATAATAATAATACTAATATTAATAATAATACTAATAATCATCAATAATGAACTAATGTGTCTAATAGTGGTAATAATAATAATAATAATATAATAATGAATATTGATAATTTATCAGACCCACCCGCTGAAAGCGCTAAATTATTCCCCCCAGGCAATGGAACAATATGTACTCAGTGCTCCTTCTGTACTCCCTGGGGGTATACAACCCAAGCTGCCGTTTCCTGTGCTAGAATGAGTCCATTCACATGGTCACTGTAACATGTTATGATTATGTTTGACACCAGAATGACATTTAACTTTGACCCCCAACATATATTTCTCATAACGGATAATGTTTTTCGGAATATCGTCAATACAAAGACTTTAACATCTATTTAATCTTTATTCATCACACCACGTTATTACAATTGGGGTCGCTAAGCATGAAACAATTCAGGCTAGTTGGGATTATTACAATATAGGGCAAGGTTGTGTTACAATTCAGGTTGGTCAATTGTTACAATTCATGGCAATATTTTGAAGTATTACAATTATTGGCAGTTTTTATTACAATACAAGGCAGGTATTACAAGTTGGGTCGATTATTACAATTCAGGGCTCTACAATTACTCTTACTTTGTAAGAATGCCGTCATCAATGAAGTCAATATTCATTGATATCTGTATTAGTTTAATTACATTGGATACCGTCAAACTGTGTAGTGTCGTATATTGTACTGAACAAGCATACTCTTGTTTCTATGAGGTCGCGCTACCATTATATGGATTTATAATAAGTCGTGGTTCTTACTTGAACCTATCGAATTGTGATTCATACGTTGAATCTCAAACGTTCCAACACAAACGAGTCGGGAAGGTATTGCTCTGCATATGGAGTTAAACACGTCCAATCCCACTAACTTAGTTTCATCTAAGTGTATGACAGCCTAATGAGCCGATTATGCTGTCTACACAAGTTAGCCGTGCATGACGAAGTAGCAAGATTGGACGAATGGCTTGACTGGATGCTAAGCTGCCGTGACCGATTCTTAACAGTCTGGCCACTGATTTGATTCGTTCCTGGAAACTACAGCGACTTCTGAGATGGTCTAAATAGACGTGGTTTTCACAGTCAAATCTAGTTTGGCCTCCTGTGTTTTCATACTGTTCTCTATTTTCTCATAGAAAACCAGAGTTTATTCATTATTGTAAGGGATAGCATTGAAGACTGCCTCTATTGTGTGTCGTTCTCTCGATGAGCAGTAAAAAATCTATGAAAACAGTGTTGTGTCCTGCTCATCTACAGTATGCCGATTCCCGAGCAGACGATCATTTTCAGAAAAAAAGCAAAGTAATTATTTCATAGTTAATATACTCATATAATTATACTAAGTAGAAACACTCTCCAGTTTGGGAAATCGATGTACAAGTCTGCACATACTAATAATTATGAATATGAGTACTCACAATTCATAGCAATTTACAGATGAATTATGGATGTTAATTTTAAAGGAATACAATCACACACACACACATGTTCATGTAAGTGATTATTTTGAACCAAATAATTAGAGATAAATGCTAAGTATATTCAATTAGCCTACTTACTATGACTTTTATACCTCAAGAAATATCTTCCCTGTTCATTTTCGGTGGTACAATTGTACACTCATATCTACAACAAAGGACATTATCATCTTGCCGGAAAAAAAGTTACGTAGCTTGTTATTATTAATTGGAACCACGCACAGATAATGAAATAATATGCACATGTTGATAATTACACAGAAGTCAGGAATATTAATCTGGTTGAATATAATACTTACTTAGACAAATTATATGTAAGTAGTTCCAGGTAGAACATTAATTCGTTTGACCATTAAATCGGTTAACCATATGCGGTAAACGTATAGTTTAGGTATTTGGTACAGAATATTATTAGTATTTGTTTGTGATCAGTACCATGACAACACTGTATTCTCTTAATACGTGTCTACTGTTATGAGACTAACATAAACAATGGAGGCAGGCTGTTTTGTTACATCTATACAAAGCCGTCCTAGTTAATTTTAATAGCAAACTTTCAATGTGTCGATTCGTTACTTAATTTACAGAGTTAAATATTCATCAGAAAACATCTAAATATAGTTGAAAGACAATGATGGCTATATTGGTTTATAGGCTAATAATAATAATAATAATAATAATAATAATAGTGAATATTTGTACTGCGCAGTAGAAACATCTCTACTAATGCATGCTCAAAGAGCTACAATGTGATTAAAGTTCATAATATTGTCTGAATAAGTAAGTCTTAACTCTTGATTTGAACATGGAGATGGAGTGAGTTCCACAGTGTTGGGGCGGCTTGACAGAACTATCTACTAGATCCGAATGAGCTGAGGTTCGCATGGGCATAACTAGCAAGTGTTTATTTTCATATCGAAGGCTACGGCTTGGTTCATGGTAATAAGTTTGGAGAGATATGTAGGAAAAGTTCTATGAAGGATTTTTAAAGGAGAGGCAGATAATCTTTAAATCAATCCTGGCTCCGGCGGGTGTAATATTAGCATATTTGGAGGACCTATAAGCAATACGTGCAGGCTACTTCGTAGTACGTCATTAGTAATTCTATTACTTAACCATGAAGACAGCGGCATGGGCTGAAACAGGGCCAAACTTCTTAGTTCTTTATTCATTTTGTTTGTCCGTTCATCTGGGTAACGCAGGACGATTGGGAGGCTGTACACAGTAATAATAGCGTCTGGATCCGCTAGGATTTGACTGCGGCACTTGTTGCTGTGGGTGATGAACGTTTCCGATGGAAGTCTGACAACATAACGACAGACTGAACCTTGCAGGATATCTTTTAACATGTAGTTGAACATTGGCTGTACTTACGATCTATATCAAGCCTATTTATTTAGGAATCAATATTAATGAGATAAGACACAACGTGAAACATCTGTATAGTTTATTGCAGTAGTAAATAACTAAACTACTATTTCCGTTCTATTGTTCTGGG
This sequence comes from Lepetodrilus schrolli, assembly GCA_032361225.1. Taxonomy (NCBI): domain Eukaryota; kingdom Metazoa; phylum Mollusca; class Gastropoda; order Lepetellida; family Lepetodrilidae; genus Lepetodrilus; species Lepetodrilus schrolli. Next base: position 9,392 of record JAUTBT010084086.1, on the reverse strand, counting down.
TAGACGAGCAGATGCATTACTTAACGGAAATGTCAGTATTCATTTCCTGGCTGAGAAAATAATAGATTGTCACAAATAATTCGGTTCCAATCAAATGAAAAATAACTACCAAATAGAAGACATCGGTTCCTGTACGACTGATGAATCATTGACAACATGTACACAAAACAGTGTATACATAGTTTATGTAATTGATATACTTCCATCTTGAGGTTCGAATCATGATGTGTTCACTGTAGATGAGACTTGACACTATTAGGTAATCGGAATGGACACCTTGACAATTATGTATTGCTTTCTAACGGCCATACTTTGCCGCTTCCATTGCAGATCCACGGTATCAGTGGGGTATATCAATACTGATGACACTACTGGGATTGGGTATGTGACTTTGCACTCGGACTTGGGCTTTACCCTTTACGGTGACACATGACCTTCTATAATTCTCGATACCTCAGGATTCATGCTTGTACATGCATCCCTATTCTATAATGTTGAGTTCCGATTACTATTAAATATAATATGGAACACAATTTTGAAGGAAGTAATGTTTACAAGTAAATAATACGATGTGTCACCGGTAAGGATACAGCTGATAAAATGTCTACGTGGTAGCTTTAGATGTGTACACTTACAGTGATGTGTATGTCGTAGTAATTTATCACCCAATACTGGCTCCCACAGGAGATAACGTCATTAGGACAACAATGTTATTCTACTGTATATAACATTTTACAACTTCACTGATTGGTGAAGAATTACACATTTGCATAGTTATTCTACTGCTGACAAGGATTCTACCAGTCATGATGTCATTAACATCCAATCGACAGTCATTCGCGTCCGTGATTTGCATGGGCTTGTCAATTTCATCCATCAATTATCACCATAGCGGGTACGTATGAAGACTGTTCTGTTGGGTAACTAGGCAAGTGAGGTATACAATATTTATACCTTATATGTGAGCATATTGCTTTAGCTAAATTACTGGGTGATAAATAGAATCTCAACCTCGTGTCTTTTGATATCATTGTTATCCTACTCGTTGATAAAAGTAACCAAAATCATTGCCAAAGCCTCGGATTTTGGTTACTGTTATCAACTCGTAGGATAACATTGATATCATAAGACACTCGGTAGAGATTCTCTATGTATACTTTGCATCACTAGCAATCTTCCCAATGACCATAACACATATGATATAATGTATGCATGCATTAGATCACTTATAGACATGCTTCTCTCTGTGTCGTCATAGTTTATCATGCACTCGTATGAGCAGGGTGAAGTTTATTAGATTGGAATACCGTAAACCTACACACAAAATTCAGTATGCATATTGTAGAGAAAGTGGCACACTCTGTTATCTAGTATTCTTAAATACCATTGTCAGACATACTGCGGAGATATCTTTAACATATGTTAGTACAGTGCTAATATATCTAGAGTGGCAATTAACTGATGGCCACCAGTATTAATAAGCAAACGTGTCATATATTCCTTACCAATGAGATTACATTGCATTGAATGTATGTCTGTGTAGACAAAATTTAATATGGTATGTATACAATTTATTCTTGTGAGGGATATACAGTTATTGTTTGGTTTTTAATCAAATTTCTGGTTGTCTGTTGATACCTGTATTATCCACCTTTAAATCCATACACCAGTAGATGGCTACATCTTCCTTAACAGGTCGTCATCGTTTAGTTAGTATACCGTTATAATTTATCGTATTAATGTTCATGGTTGATTTGTAAGTATACCGTCTATACTTAATCTTATTGCGCTTCGTCGTTGTCTGGTAAGTACTAGAATATAGTTCAGGATCCACCTTATTAAAGGTTATGGTTGTCTTGTACTTTAATTCTTAATTATTCATGACCACTTGATAGGTATTCAGGTGTTGTGAAGACTGTCGTAAGTAATTCAGTTAGATTATTTGAGAATATCGTGTATCATGCGATTGCCGGACACATGTAAATTGGAACACGACAAGCTCCTTAATCGTTGCATATTGGACAGGAAATATTGTCCAGCATTTTGACACGAATATCTAAGTTACTGCTACGGAAGATTTCAACACGCCAATAGCTATTATATATATATTTATTTATTATAGACACACACACACCCATACACATTTACAACTTGTTTACGAAAGTCGGGTGAACTAAGCACAGAGGACGATGCTAGACATTACGAATAAAGGACAGAACAAATATCATTCAAAACAAATATTTCAACTCCAATAAAGGAAAATGTTTGTTTTAATTTCTTAATTCAATTTTCGTAAGCGTTATAAATAACATTATCACCCAATACTATGTCTGTACAGTAGATATCGCTTGTGAGAAATCAGCGATATCTAGAGGCGATATCTACTGCTGTAGATATCGTTTGACCCAAATAGTGGTTTACTTGATTGTTCTACCATTGTTATGTCATTGCTTGACCCAATTATTTGATTGTTCTGCCATTGTGATATCATCACTACCATTGTGATGTCATAGCATTGCTATGAAGTCACAGTGCAAATGCACAGCAGCCTAAACATTGATTTCACAGTGTTGATATAGTTGATATTCCAAGACACTTGGGTGACATTCTCTATTTACCAAAGATGTTATGATGAAGGTTATTGAGGTGGGTGATAAATCCGTTTTCTAAATTAACCTAAACATGATAGTAGGAAGTTATAGATTGCGTACATTAAAACTATTCGTAATTAATGTAATAAGGAACACGCATACACATACACACACACACACACACACACACACACACACACACACACACACACACACACATACACCATAGTTCAACGAGGTTAAGATAAAATAGGTCTATATTACGTGACTGCGAACCATCTATATTTCAGTGGACGATTACAACCATGAAAATAGCTACCTGAATCTTTTTTTTCCAGTATTGAATACTTACAGTCTTGTGTGTGTAGTGCAGTTCTCTCGTTAGTGAAGTCATCTATTGGTGCGTTTAAGTTGACAGTAACTATATCAATTACAATACTTAGCATAGTGTGCAGCTTTGTAAAGCTAGTTTGATGGTCTTTCTTCTAGCAAATGATACCGGTGAATGTCACCTACTAGTATAATGCTTCCATCTTAAAGGTCACCATCTATAGAACTGTTCTTCTGAGCAATGTCTGCATTAATTATGGCTAAGCGCTGTGGTGCATACACAATACAAGGACACTGTTGTGGATAACTTGTCTGCTTTCAAACCTGGAAGTCTGAGATCGAGCCGTGAGCTCAATAAGAAAGGTGTTTATGTTCCACACACCTGGAAGCATTGGCTGCATCCCTCCAGGGAGTTGGAAGAGTTAACGGTGTAAACATTTCTCCGTTAGGATCATGAAAAATGCTAATAGTGCGTGGAGGAGTCTCTGGACGAATGGGAACGGCTGAGAAAGGATCGGTTTAAGGGATCGGCTGAATGGTTCTCGCGGCAAGATGTGGATACATCTCCTTTGCTTGATTATCGATATCAGTAGTAAAGGGAGATCATCACTGTGCCGTGTAAAATAGGCGTTGAGCAAACTGGAATGAGACAACAAACTTGAGTTTTCATTAGTTGAACTTAACATTTATTTCTACTTAAACACACAAATACAAAACTCTCCAAACTCTCCAATCAATCAGAGAGTTGATTTTGAGCGTAGTTATTTTGGATGGCTTGTTTGTGAATTAGCTCTAAAGACAGTTAGTAATCTTCCTCCGGAGACTTCTCAGCGCTGTGCATGGACAAAATTACCAGTGGGCCGTCATTAATGTAATGGGGAACAAACATGCAACAGTGAGAATATGTTTACTCGTCGAAAATAGAATGTTGGCGATTGGTACAGAAGCACTTACCGACACCAACTTAGTTTGCCTATCGACCTGGATATCATATGTTGCTGTAAGTTGATTCATGCTTTCAAATAACAGCTGCACATTTCAGACTTTAACTTAATATTAAAAATGTTAGCTGCAGATTTCATAAAGCTGATCTATGACTCCATATGACACATCTGACATCACGATCGTTGTGTAACTGAACCCTTACGATAAAGCATTGATCGTTATGTAACTGAACCCTTTCGATAAAGCATTGATCGTTATGTAACTAAACACTTACGATAAAGCATTGATCGTTATGTAACTGAACCCTTTCGATAAAGCATTGATCGATATGTAACTAAACACTTACGATAAAGCATTCACCCACAAAGAAGTATGTTGTTCCGACCAAAATTCAGTTTAGCAGGTCCTGTAATGTAGCGTAATATATCGACTTTCTAGGAGCGTCTATAGCAACCCAAACTAAAGTCACGCAGCTCCAATCAATAGCCATGCATGAGAATGAACCAATATATATTTGCAGTGGATTGTTATGCAATGGTGTCTAACGTCCGTCACTACGTCGATTATCCGAACACATCTGCGTACACGTGTTACCCACTACAACTATATATGGTAAAATGCAATATGGTAGAAGGAAGATATAATTAAAAAAACAAATCCTATGAATTACCTATAACTGAGACCAGTACTCTGGTTATGTACTATCCCCAGTATGTGAAATGGCGCTCTAGCAGTGTTTTTAACGTTTCCACCATATACAAATCATTGTTGCTGTTTTTGTTTTTTTTACGTCATAAAATCATCACCATATAACATTCTCACTATACTAAGTTAATAGGTTCCTCATAGGTGCCCAAATGGAGTTTTCTTAGAAACGCAACTGGTTGACATATCAGTTGACAACGCCTTTCAGAGAAGACCATGTCAAACATGAGTAGAGTACGCGCCGGGTGTACACTTGTGTTAAGATTGCGATGTCTCTAGAGTTCTCCCAATCGACTCCCAAGTTCATATTGGCCGTCCCATCATTGCCTCTAAAGTAGATGTACCCATGTGTTCCATGTTCCGTTACGCTCTGCTTTAGTAAACACCTAAGATAGATTTCTGATCGATCCTTTACGTAAATAGAATTTTACGACTCTCCTCGATCTATAGATCAGTCATGCCCCCAGACAGTGTCGACACCTATTGGCGCCTTTTGGAACTATAGATTGTTGTGAATGTCAATTTGGAAGAATGTCTTCACTGACAGATTGCAATTACCCAGCCACCAATCCATACACACGTATCCCTGGGATGTATTTGTCCGTGAGTTGTGAAGCTGTATCATGCAATGTACTCATGCATGTAGATTTTGAACACGGCGGACCCGCAAAAGACGGAGATGGTGCAGTTTTCATCTGTGACCCAATTGCTCGTACATGTATGTCTGTCGTTACTTTGTTAGTTGTTTGAGTAACCTCTCAGAAAAGTCCCGATAAGGTTTCAATCACATGCGAAAGTAATAACGTTCCCGGTAGCCATTTGAAGATTGATTCAGTTAACCTAGTCAGGTTTCAATAGGGAACATCAGTTTAATAAGGTTAGCTGAACTTTTGTCATTGGAATGGAACTTTGTTACTAATGAACAGTCTACCATTGGGTAAAATAACGGAACCACCCAACTGACGTCACAAGGCTGCTGCTAGGTTATATATCGATATTGATATTAATGTTGAAACCTGTCAAGACACTCGCACATATTTAATATTTAAGTATTAAAACCTGTAAAACCATATACTAGTATTGGGGCATCAATGAAGCGTGTAATAATGCTACTTTTAATGCAGCAAATCCACCCACTAAAGCATGCTCAAAGCGTCACATTATTATCCCCGGTCAATGGATGAATGTGCCTTCAATGTTCCTTCTCAACACACTGAGGAGTAAACATAATTAAACATCTCATATCAATGCATTAAACACTATTCTTAATAAGAAAATATGCATATTGGGTGGCACTCTACCGGTATTTAGACAAATGCCCCAAACGTACTAAGTCATTAATGTTGTTTATAAATAATCTCAAAATTCAAATTGTTTTTCTTCTCGTTATGTATTTATCCGTATTGCCATGGCTACTGTTGAATATACACCAAAATGTACACTATTTTCGTCCTTGTAAGTAATCTTGACATGCATGTTGATCCCTTTATGAAGTTCATCCTATTCTGAGAGGACTACGTCATAGGGAGGGCAGCATGCTTGGAAATGTCAACAGGTAATTACGGAATATTTAATCGACATTGCCGTAGATTCCTAATGCAAATCACAGTGCAGTTTCCAAGCTACATGCGATTTCTTTTCCTTTCGTTTATCTATATTTGCTTCCTAAGATATATAACCATGGCTTAATTCATCAGGCTTTGTAGCCAATTAGTTAAATAGTTTTTAAAAACATGTAAATAACTACACTGCATTGATTAGCTTTAGTTAACAGATATACCTCGTTCCCTTGACAGGGCACCTGAGTCATGCAGTGATATGACCACCGGTAATGGCCACGTAAAACACACGCATACCGTACTGATCAAACTAGTCTGCTGTGTGCCTTAGGGTTATGTTTATGCTTTATCATCAACGCACATGCATTTATAATGATAAACATATAATGCAGGTGTATGCAGGTGATGTGTATGCATGCAAGTTGTTTGCGTTTAAGTATATGGAACTGTTATTGTAATAGTTTGGTTGGATTGAATTGGAGTTTTAGCCGATTTCAGGATGATTTCTCTCACATCATGAATGTCAGGTTATGACATGAGGAGACATCAATACCCGTAGCGCTGAGTGTTGCAGTAAAGCTGCGAGTATGCTACCAGCTGGTACAGACGAATCAAGGATGATAACTCCACTGCTACATACACACTAGTACTGGCAGTGTATGTTATCATAACCGCGTCGGAAATGTAAATACTTCTAGCATTGATGGCCTGTAACAGCACCATTAGCGTAAGAATAATAACTATGTCAGAAATACCTAATACGGAAACGCGCTTAGCTCTAACGATATTCCATATTGCCACATATTCTATATGAATATTGCACAGCATTACAAATCTACTATTGCCGACTATTACTGTGTTAAATCACATACATCCGTTGTTTTTGCTATTTCTCCAATCCAGTTTTTGTCCTATAAATCGTATCTATTTCTGACAGATGATCATTACCAACACTGCATGATTATGCCGTCTACCGTTTTCAACCCTCGCTCAATTAGACAGACCTAGAAATAATACATCAGGTAATCGTCTGATGAACCAACATCACGGCATAACTCACGGCGGGGTATTCCATGACTCACTCGCAAGACTACGGAGATACCTCGTCATGTAACCTTCATGCCAAGTAAAAGTGTAGCGGCTTAAAAGAAGCAAGTTACAGAATACGTGAACATTGTTAACAGTCATTGTTTTCTCTGATAGAATACATAATTTATAAGTGCGTTCACTCAATGTACGTATTCACGTGAATGTCAGATTATGTGTGATTTTCGCTCTCTCCAGATTATTGTCAGTGTTATAATGAATCTTAGGTATCAATACGTATACTATATTGACATTGTGTTGGCATTGTACACACCCCAGTGTTATCTTGTACATTCCCCAGTGTTATCTTGTACACCCCCCAGTGTTATCTTGTACACGCCCCAGTGTTATCTTGTACATTCCCCAGTGTTATCTTGTACACACCCCAGTGTTATCTTGTATACACCCCAGTGTTATCTTGTACATTCCCCAGTGTTATCTTGTACAAACCCCAGTATTATATTGTACACACCCCAGTGTTATCTTGTACACACCCCAGTGTTATCTTGTACACACCCCAGTATTATATTGTACACACCCCAGTGTTATCTTGTACACACCCCAGTGTTATCTTGTATACACCCAGTGTTATCTTGTACACACCCCAGTATTATATTGTACACACCCCAGTGTTATCTTGTACACACACCAGTGTTATCTTGTACACACACCAGTATTATATTGTACACACCCCAGTGTTATCTTGTACATTCCCCAGTGTTATCTTGTACATTCCCCAGTGTTATCTTGTACACACCCCAGTGTTATCTTGTACACACCCAAGTGTTATCTTGTACACACCCCAGTGTTATCTTGTACATTCCCCAGTGTTATCTTGTACACACCCCAGTGTTATCTTGTAAATGCTACCACAATTTATGTTATTACAGCAATGTATTTTGAACCAAAACATCTTCGGGGTATTCGTTATAGAAATGTGGTATTTGTGGTTCTTATGATGCCATAACTCTAAGTTGAACAAGAAGATATGACAGAAACATCAAGGCCACCGACTAAAACCCACAGGGTATTACAACGTATGTTATACTGTAGGACAAAGAACGCAGGAAATTGGTTAATACTTTATGTAGATACACATATAGTTCTTTTTCACGTTAAATCATATTGGTACAATTGACATTATTCTTCACGCAGAGAATGGCTGGCTCCTGTAGAGTACACGTAGCTCTTATGAATACTCTCCTCGTGGACAACCTCGGCAGGAAATGAACAACCATATATAGGGGATGGGGCATTGATCAACGATCGTTAACGACTTTATTCGAGTATCAAATAGTGCAATGCATACGTACACATGGATTAGTTTCCAAAATATGCATTGTGATAAATTTCGCACAGATGCATAATATATATATATGTTTATATTTGTTGTATTGACTGAGCAATGCTGTTTAATCTGCATTTGTATTCATATTGGGAACATATTATCCGTAGGAGCTTACACATTTTTTGTTCAAGACAGAATATCTACTACCGGATGTTTTACCGGGAATAGAAAGACACATTTCTTCTTTTATTGCGGCCAAACGGCAATAAATCCTGTAGAAAGCATTGAACGCCATCAATGGACCTGCTGTTAACAGTTCGAGTCCCAATTAGAGTATAAAATAATGACTGCTACCTCACTGCCTGTTTCCGATTTTCTTGAGACTATTAGTCAGTATGTGGAGAATAATTGCAGTCATATGTGCACATACTGTATTCCACAACCATACATCACGTTGATTAATATTTATGTATTGTCGTGTCCAAGACCACACACTCTTCTTAACAGAATAAGGATATGAATACCATAACTTGAAACTAGCACTAGGATACCGGCTCCGTGGTATAAAGCAAAGAGCTTCCGCCCGGAGAGCGGAAGGTCGTTGGTGCAAGCCACGGCCGCGTCATACCAAAATACGTTAAACGATTGTCCCCCTGCTTGGCTCTCAGCATTAAACGCAGGTATGCAGCAACAGCTGGTCGGCTCAGTTTAAAGTGTCTGAGAGGGATACCCATGTTAACTGCGGTATGTGATATTCCAAGTGAGCTAGCACTATAAAGACAGGTGGAAATCCAGACTAGCACAACCAGACAATATTCACCGCTCTCCAGCTCCATGCTGTGAGACACATGCGTCCCAAGGAGGGACCAGTCTGCCGAAATCAGCTAA
>JAUTBT010084084.1:0-12592 GCA_032361225.1 Lepetodrilus schrolli | reverse complement strand
GCGGGTTTCCTCCTGCCATAAACTGACAAGTCGTGATATAAGTGAAAAAATCTTGAAAGCGACTCTAAACCCCAATTAAAAAAACTAAATAAAAAAACTAGGAGCTTTAAAAGGCTTGTCGATACGGATGTGCTTTAAGTTCAGGTTTGAAGGCGGATTTAGTAGGTATAGATCTGAGAGCAAAGATTCCCGCTGTGACGTGAAACAATAACTCACTCAATCACCAATAATTGCATGATACGAACTTACTCCTAATCGTAGGCCTTTATACACTACTAATACAGGGAGTTCCTGTATTTAAGCCCCGAGCTAAACTACGGAAAATGTCACTTTTGAAAGATAATATTTTAATCCGAAATTAGGCCCAAGGCTTAACTTTGGAACTACCCATTATATATACGGATTTAGTGTTTCTAACAAAAAAAATCAGACAAAATATACTAGTAGTATTGGCACTTGTTTTAATTTAAACAACAACATTATAAGAATAAAATAAATCCGTTAACCATTAGGTGCCAGAACAACCATTAAAAATATATACGACTGAAAAACCCTGCATGTTAATTATGATTATGTTTATACTAATTGGGAATAGTTTACTTCCTATAAATATGTCACATTGCTATCAATTACAATATACTTTTAGATCGTGATGGACGTGTAGCTGTTTTCGTCAGTGTACAACCCGGACTCCGATTGTCATAGTGTCGAGTGGCACATGACTGTTATCAATATTCGTATTATGCAATAGTGCAAAGTGGCTATAATATGACAAATAATTGCAAGACGATCTATGTTTGAGAATATTGATTACTCACTGGCGATTGTCACAACTATTGGATATTCCATAATAATAGAATAACACTGTCAAAACAGACAGCTTAATTAGAGTGTTGGATTTCATTACCCATGGCACCAGATTGGCAAACATTTTGTTTACAATGTCAGAATTAATTTGAAAAAGCAACAAAAAGGTAATAACAAAATGCTTGTTTACAAAATGTGCTTATGTTTGGTAGTTCATATTTTTTATAAAGAAAAAAAGCAACATTTAAACATTTTAAATTAAAATTTGTAAGTACTTACTTGTTATCCTACATACAGTGTACTAGTTACGCCCCTGTTATGTTATATGCCATAATGCTAATCCTCTCTAAAAAAAATAGCATATCATCGACAATCTATCAATTCCCTATATATTTATTCAAGTTTCTGATCATATATCAAATTATGTATACGATCATTCAGCATTAAAAATTAATTATCACACGAATCATTGTCCAGTCAATTTCATGCACTTTCGACAAATCAATTGGCCTGTCTAACGTCATGCCTACGTCGAAAGCTGAAATGTCAAATTTGCCAAATAATAATATGCAGTTAAACGCCCACTTAAATCCATGGACTAAATGTAAATGCATATACAGAATGTCTCGTGCTGGGATCTTACACTGCGAACAACCTCGACGAACCTTCCGTACATACCAGACATCAGTTAATTCAGTAAGCAATTTAGCACCATGTCATGGGGAATACAATATAGATAACATTACGAGGGCTACTCAACAAGTCCCAGGAACCATGTTGATGAGCGTTCTGACCAGAATCGCACGTTAAACGCGCCGATTGTGCAACAGATAATTAGAGAACAACCCACGAGGTACAAGTCATTACGGACACAACAACATGCCCCGAGTGAAATTCACGTGTACAGGGGACACATTTTCAGTAAACACTCACATGTACCGAGTGGGTTATTCTAATTATTCAACATAACCACTTTAATGGAATAACCATTGGAAACCGTAGAGAGAGAAAAACCTCTTGATATGGCGAGGCGACCCTACCCCCCCCCCCCCCTCCCCCAGTCAGCTGATGAGTATTAAATGTTGTCCATTCCTATAGGCCGAGAAGCTCTGACCGTCATGTCTACATATGCTGTAGAGTATTTCGGCCTAATCCACTCTTGACTCTTGAAGATTTCAGTCTCAGTTACCTACATTACACGAGATGCTCAATATATCTTTCCCAAATATTTTGTTTCGAAAGTGTACGCTTAAAAAAATGAATAATACACGTATGCATTTATCATGAAGTTTCGGTAAATGGACTGATAACAAATGCCCGTTAAACATAGATATTCATATAGATTAACACTCACCATGACCTTGGATGCAAGTAACTATAGTTGCCAGCATGCGGTTCTCCCCTGTGATTATGACGTAAAGCAACTGTGACGTCGTACTATTATTGCGTTGCTGTGTGGTAGATCTATTGTTCCTCTGAACTCGAAGAGCTTTGCTGGCTATCGTTTCTCGTAGCTCTCATTTCCACTGAGACCGCATCGCCCTTGTAAATGCCCCATTACTACGAGAGCGCTGTGGTCTCTCAGTAGATACGGGAGCTTCGAGAAACTATACCCAGGCCCCGATTTCTCGAAACATACTTGAGTTTGAGATTTGCTCAGCTGAGATTTCTCCCATTGACGCAATGCTGCAACTTGAGTAAAATCTCAAACTTTCAGCTGAGAAAAATCTCAAATTCAAGTTTCAAGAAATCGGGGCCAGATATCGCCATGCATGAGAGATCGCTAAGAGAGCTATGGTTTATTAGTAGACAGGAACACTCCGTGAAACGATACCCTGGCCCTGAGATTACGAAACTTTTCTGAGTACTATTTCATGCTCAACTCAAAGGTTTGTTCACAAATCCTCATAGAAAATTGAGTTTGAGCATGAAATCGTACTAAAAAAGTTTCGTAATCTCGAGGCCTGGTTAAGCAGAGAAGATACTGCAAAGAAAAGAAAAGAAAACACTGTCTATTGGATCGAGTGAGCATATTTACGAAACTACTATAAGTATACCAGTATACAGCTGCTGGCGAATGAAACAAACTTCTCCAAAAAGTGAGTTTTGCGTATTTTCCTGGTTATTCTTTCACGAAGCTCTCTTATCCACTAAGTCTAAGAGACCATAACGCTCTCTTTGCCGACAGCTAATACACTGCAAATTACTAAGAAACCATGGCGCTCAGGAATCTTTCTCGCCGACCACTATGAGATTTCTGCATAGTCTCTCAGACGATACGAGAGCATCTATAATGAAAGGGACCCCCTGGCCATTACAAAGAGCGTGTTTTGACGGCTGGGTGGGATTGAAGGTAACGTGAATTACGGGATCTTGTCTTCAATTCTACGAGTTAGCGTGGGCAGTTTTCAGAAGCTACTTAGAAGTGACTGATATCTAAAGCATGCATTTGCTAGGTAGACCTACTTCTGGTTCGCACAGTCTCTGTGGATTTAAACAATTCCCTCACTGCACGTTATACTGATGCCTGACCCATTATAGCCGAACTGTAATTTATTAGCAAAACCCCACGTACACTATGGTAAGAACCTGCCTGGAAGAAATTTAGACACTTGCGCTTGAAAAGTTATCCATCTCTGAATTTAACTTCAAACTGTATTTTTTTTACCATGATATACCTATTATGTACACTATCCTATTGCCATTTAGTTTAAATTCAATTTAAAAAGTATATCAATTTTATCTCGTTACTTTTTTTCAAGTTACTTTACTTTTTGTGAGCAGTATACTAGCACCTTTCAAACCTTGTTATGGATTCGACGATTTCGTTGAGCATGTACGTACGGGGGATGCTCCCCAATGAATGGGTTGCTTGTGGACCTCCACTGGGGAGTAATTATTTGGCTCGTGACGAAAACCGTTTGTTTCTTCGTGGTGCAGAGAGATTAAACAACACAACAAAAACAAAAGAACGTACGGTAATTAGATTAACAATTCGATACTTATCAATTTTAGCGATCACTACAGGGAATTTCAAATGTGCTGATGTTTGAATTTATGTTTCTTAAATTTGCTGTTGGTTCTGAATAAGTGAAACTGTCAAATTGAGGAGAGAGAAAGAGAGAGAGAGAGAAAGAAAAAGTGAGAGAGAGAAAGAGGGAGAGAGAGAGAGAAAGAGAGAGAAAGAAAGAAAGAAAGAAAGAGAGATAGAGACAGAGAGAGAATAAACTGCTGTCTGTGTCAATTGATGACTGAAGCCATTATATACTGCTGGACATTGGGCATTCATGACTATTCAATTATAGATTGAAGGTACTGTAATATTGGACATTTGACATGAGAGAATACCCACTTACAGACTGAAGTCAGTGTATCTGATATTGGACATGCAATACTAATTCTCGTGAATCTCCGAATACAGACCTGTTGTGTAATTTTGGATATTGCGCATTCGCGTATGTCCAACTTGTTGGACAAACATAATATATTAACAAGCTGATTCTTCCACCTCTGTTTTCTCTAATCTCGGTGGATACATCCTATACATGCCACTAGTAGATCAATAATTAATAACTGTAACACATCAATATAGAAGTGAATTGATTTATCGCTCGCTCTGTCCATAAAAGGAGAGGTGAACTCACCCAGTAGATGAATAAAACCGGTCGCATATTGATTCTTCATCAATTTATATGTATAAGGGGTTATGCTATCAGCACATTTTACATGAATGTCCAAATTCGATGCTGTATTATACTGTGTCCAGTTATGGCATTTGTCGTGTCAGATTAATACTAGTGCTATGTGTACATTAGATACACCAGCCGTTACTGCTTACAATTATATATTACAATTTTACATGAAGAGCCAATCTTTGTTATTTTTAAGTTTTAAGAAATAGGACCGGACTATTTTTATTTAATTATTTTTTTGGTGAGTTTCGTGATCCTCGGCGTAACAAATTGATCAAGTGATCCCGTCCTTAAGTTGTCTACAAATACAACTCATTGTTATTAAACACGCCAAATGGAGAGTCATGCTCTTAGACATTTGTCTATTTAAACAAAATGTAACGTGTCATAAATTGTTCCAACGTAGATCAATTACCGAGCGTCATTTAAGCATCTGCATGAATTTGGGAGAGTTGAATAACGGCAAAACTGTAAAATGTATTCAATCAAGCGTCGCTTCTACAAATTCAAGTCAGGCGTCCACCAGCTGTTGCTTAGTTAATGCTTATGTATATTGCAGGTAGATGCCGTGTAAATAGCCACGCTATCGACCTTTGGGAACACGTGAGAACAGCTTGGGCCTATAGTGAGGCTCGAGGATACATATACCCAACTGGGACCTGTTCCAGTCATGGATAAAAGGGGGAGATCAAGTCAAGCACGTGACTCTACACGCGAAGGAGGAAGAGACTCCGCGAGGCAATTTCTGTCTCCAGAAAACACCAACCTTGCACGGGCCCCAAGCCTGCACGGACTGCACGCGCAGAGTTCGACGGAAACAAGCGGCTTGGGTGAGACTATTACTTCCGGATTTTCATCCCAGGAGAGCATACACAGTTTGAGGGGCTCCACACGACCCAGAGGGGACGTAGGGGGTTTGAGCCTGACCCCCGAGGAGGCCGAGGCCAGGAGGTGTGCACTTCGGGCCCAGCGAGAGGTCGAAGACATGAGGTCAGATAGCATAAATAATACAGCACAGTCCAAGATGAACGCCACATACAGAGGAGGCGGACCGGTGAATTATGACGAATATTTCTCTCGCAGCCGTGCAAATGCCATGATGGATACATTGTCTCCCATTGGACTTCAAAGGGACCATGTGGATGACGAGTGGGAGAAGCGGAGCGGAAGTAGACGCAGTTCTGTTGCAAGCAGAAGGAGTTCCGTTGCCAGTAGAAGAAGCTCACTCGCTAGCAGGAGAAGTTCCATAGCCAGCAGAACGTCCCGCAGCGGTTCCACGCGCAGAAAGTTTCTTGGCACGGGTTTAGGATCTCAGTGGGCGAAATGGTCCCACGACAGACGCGCCTCATTTCGGCGGCGTATGGAATTGATAGACAAAGTAGAAATCCCCGACGATCGAATTTCCACGCCTGTGAAAAAGGCAAGACAAGAATGCTTGAAATTTGTGCATCCGGATTTGGAACGGAAGTACCTTTCCGAAGACGATATTAAGGAACTACGAAGACACAAGCAAGAGAAATATAACGCCTACAGGGTGATCGAGAAAAGGAAAAGCTTGAAGGATCCGTTCAAATCGGAAGTGCAGCTGTCTGTGAACCAATGGCACTTTCTCAATGAATTCTGGGATCACGAGGTGTTTGTTCGTTTCCGGTATTTGGGAGTGTTCCTTAGTATGGCTACTGTTCTTATCATGATCGTCAGCTTAACGAACTCTAATTGGATGTATCATTACATGCAACCACGTGAGTAATTAATTTCTTTTTGAAGTAATGATAATAATTGCTGTTTTTTTCCTGGTAAAGTCTTGTCACGGTACTGACATTACCCACTACAACCACGTGAGTAATACTTGCCATTTCTTCTGGTGTAGCGTTTGTAAAGATGTGTACATGCCACCAATGTGAATCCCCCTTTACAACGTAGTAATAAGTTCTTGTACAGATAGTTTAACAGCTGTTAAATACTGTACGGTAGCTGCTTGGCCCTGTTTATATCCGGGCAGTAATAATCACTACCCGGCCATAAACGGGGCCAATACACGGCCATAAACAGGGCCAAGACACGGCCATAAACAGAGCCAATACACGGCCATAAACAGAGCCAATACACGGCCATAAACAGAGCCAATACACGGCCATAAACAGGGCCAATACACGGCCATAAACAGGGCCAATATACGGCCATAAACAGGCCCAATACACGGCCATAAACAGGGCCAATACACGACCATAAACAGTGCCAATACACGGCCATAAACAGAGCCAATACACGGCCATAAACAGGGCCAATACACGGCCATAAACAGGGCCAATACACGACCATAAACAGGGCCAATACACGACCATAAACAGGGCCAATACACGGCCATAAACAGGGCCAATACACGGCCATAAACAGGGCCAATACACGGCCATAAACAAGGCTAAGGTAGCTGCAAACACAATGCATCGTTACTATTAGTATACCGTACACTCATTGTAGATATTAAATAACTTCTAACTAACTTTGCATTTATAGGGTGACTATAATTATAATAATCATACTAGTAGTCATAATCATAATGTGCACGATCGAAATAAAAATGTACTCATAGCACTACATTTATTAGTAGTACTATTACCCTGGTCAATGGATCAGTGTGCCCTCATTTTCCATCTCACCTCTTTAAACCCCAAATCAACCAACCAACCATCTCACTTTCCTGGGGAATATACAACCCAAACTATTGTTTCTGGCACTAAAAGGTTAGAGTTCACATTTCCATATCGTGCTACCGGGTATAAATTCCCTGGTAAATTGTACCTGAAGACAATGCCCAGCTGTCTATGGAAGTATGCTAATGTACTTTGCATCTAATATGAAACAATACTCTTATACCGGTTTAGAAATTATGCCTTTCTACGCCATAGAGGAATCCAAAGACCGCAACGTAAGCATCTAAATTACTAGTAATTCATTGAGCAATTCCAAATTCATTAAAAAACAGTTTTTGATAATTATACTTTATTTCAGTTGATACCACAGTTAAGATGAACAGGTGCGTGATAAAACGCCAATACTTTCAGTTTAACAAAATACTATCTTTCTTAAAGAATGAGCATTGTATTTATCCATTTGGATGACTCATGTTCCTTGACATTCCTCACATAACGAATAACGTTAATTATGTTTCTGTATTTTGACTCGTGTGTACCAAAGCCCAAGTGTATGTAGCATATTCGTCAGAAACCAATCGATATCGTGTGGGTTATGTGGTTAATTACGTTCACGGAGTCGTTTAAATAATTTACGATGAATTGCAGCAGTATTCACGAATCATATTGAAACTCGGAATGAACGCATAAAGCCGTACGTGTGTAGTTGTCGAGCAGGTTTTTTTTGTACATGGTGCGTTGAATATATACTATATGGATATATACTACATATTTTAGTTTTGTCATATTTTTATACCAACATGCCATCAACACACCATCTCTAATTATTAAGACAGCATTTAAATTTAGTTGTGCTCATTTACAAAACCATAAATTCAGATAAAGCTAATTCATCGAAACTCTCTCGGTAATAACGATATGACAGTATTCATACATTACTATTATTCACATAGTTTCAAGTACGATATGGATCCATCTATAAATAGACGACTTAACGTTGTAAATGTGCTAATAAAGACTATCTGAGCGACTATAGAACCTTGTCGAAATAGCGAACCATCCTATATGACATTAACCATATCCTATTACAATCCGTCCTTATGCATTTAATGCAAGTTGTTTGTAGTTAGTCAGTAGTTCTTGTCAACGACTTTTCGTGGAAAATATTCGATTGTATTTTTATGATTTTTTTTCTCAACATTTCTTTCCCAATTAATGCCATAGTTATCTGATTCCCTGGTTTACAGATCCGCCGACCCGATTTTCTTCCAATTTGAAAAATAATTTTATTTTTTTTTTTATTATTATATCCCGGCAACAATGCACAAGTTTTTTGAAAATTATAATAATAAATGGTGAAGGAAAAGTTCATACCTAACCTATTATTTAACACAACAACGACTGGCCGGCAATGTTGGACACAAAGTTGAAGCCAATTTGATTACTTACTGGTAAATGTGTAAAATAAAAGTCTTAATTTATAACCATTACTGCTATTGACAAGCATTCAAATTTAAACAACTAGTGTGTACTGGTGTTTATAACAATTATTGACTATTATATTGATCAATTATATTTATGTTCTGTCAACCGACCATTCATAAACTCCAATTATTTTTATTTTTATATTGGACCCGATCGACTGGCTAAAATACCAAATTACATATATTTATATTTTCGATCGCCCGAGCCAAAATGATCAAAGACAAATCCGTAAATCGGGGAATACAATAACTATGGCATACATATTATTTTAAAAATGAATCGGAAAAAATTGCCAAGAAACGTCATCATTATTGTCTCGGAATAATTACTCTCTCTCTCTCTCTCTCTCTCTCTCTCGCTCTCTCGCTGTGTCTCTCTCCCTGTCTCTTTCTCTGTCTCTCTCTCTCTGTCTCTCTCCCTGTCTCTTTCTCTGTCTCCCTCTCTGTCTCTCTCACTATCGCTCTCGCTCGCTCTCTCTCTCTCTGTCTCTCTCACTATCGCTCTCTCTCTCTCTATCTCTCTCTATCTCTCTCTTCTCTCTCTCTGTTATAGTCAATTACACGTAAAACCTAGAGGCAACGTATGAGTAATTCTCATTATACAGATCACATGAATGATTAAATGCGATCTACGGATTCAACATTACTGATTAACAAGGATTGTGCGCATTGGACAGGCTTATTTTAACAACCACTTCCTGGACACTGTTAATCGCAAGAAATTAGTTAGAAATACACTTTTCAAATCTCATTCAATTAGGATATAAAATACCAAGATATCAGAATATCTTGATTTTATAACAGCATATTTCAAAGCGTAACGTTAGTAATTCAATGACTAGGGTAATTACAGTAGCTAATACCTTGCTAATGATTGTAACATATGTCACCTTTTAAAACCACCCAAGCTTCAATTATACATTAGATATCCGGTGGTGTGAAAGTTAGTTGGGTAGTAAATATACCAGTATACTTACATTGTTATGTTTAAAGCACATCTGGCATAATGGGTAATGTATATTTTCAAAATACCAATTCTTACCATTTTAGGCTCCATTGCAAATACCAGGAATCAATAATTACTTATACCAAATTAGGACCCATCGATAGCATGGTTCGAAATGTGATAATAGCACTTAATGTATTTACGAAAGAGAAATAATACGAAGAGCGCAGCGGTATGTCTTCTTTCAGTAAACCATGACATGTAATAGCATAGTAAGCCTACTTTAGGGGTGACAGACACTTTTAACATTAGATTATATTCCGTCTCTCAACGTATAACGATGTCGCTGTTGATAGCTGATGCGAGATACCGCTGTGAAGGACACGATAACTGGGTACTAAAGAACCGGACATGACGTCACATTAATGGTGTCTTCGTTGACAATTCGACCTGGAGCATCCGTTGTTGATATAGCACAGTCGAAAGCTACGTCGCATGCATTACTGCTGTTATGTCGAAGAGGAGGTAGGGCAATAAAGTGGCTTCCAGTGTTATGGTCTTCCATGATTCCAACTAATTGATATTGGCAACTTTGCAACTACTTCTCTTTTTTTTCTTCCCCATTTTGCACAGACATAGGCATATTATAAATACATCATGCACAGTATTGAGTGTAATACAGAATGATTTCAGCCAGCTGAAAATAATACATCAAGAATGTAAACAAGCATGTGTGGATGGAGAGAAGATATATTGTGTGGAAGGTAGACCAGAAACTGTAAAATGCGTCATATGTACAATCTGTAAAGACATTGTACTTTTGTGCGCTATTGTATATCTTGTTTACTCTTGAGGAGTCGATACTGTTATTTATTGCCATTTCTAAAGTTCGTATTTATAAATTGATTGGTTAACATCATAATGACGTTCGGTGGATTATTATGCATCCTTTATAACCAAAAAGTAACTACTTCTGATATTGTATCTATCCATCTATCTTGTGATAATGTACACACATGTGTACAAATAGCAAGCTTCAAAAGAGGGGGGAAATCTAATTTAAATGATTTATTTTTTAAATATTAAAAAAAATATTTAAAAAAATAAATATATATATAATAATAATAATAATAACAATAACAATAACAATAATTATAATTGTATTGAATACAATTGTCTGTCATATCGTGTAACATTTCTTTTCATGTACGTTATTAGCATTTTCTTTTCTGATGCTAATTCCGCATCCAACTGTTCCTGCACTGTTGTGTTCAAATACATAAAGATGAATGACAACGTATAGTAATTGTAACGTTTTACTACATCCTCACAATGCGAACACACTCATGTAAATTCAATGTAAGTATTAATTCGTATTATTGTGAACAAATATATCTTTTATATTGAATTTAGCAATCGTCAGTATTCTCGCCTAGCTTTTATAAATTATATACATATGCCGTCAAGTATATTATTAATAACGCTTGTTTTATGGGAAAATCAATAATCATACATTGATTGAAATATATCTCCCACAGGTAATTAACGAATATAAAAACAAGACCATTATGGCTACATGATCAAAGCAAATGGTATATTTATTCCCACACGTGTCCGTAAATTATGCCTCATGAAAAATATCGACTATACCACAGTTGTATTGAATCTCAGTCGACTATAAGTAATAATTAACTTCTTCATCTAGTTGTTTGCAAAACTGTACACTATCATGCCCACACAGCTGTGCTGTTAATGATCGATAAACGTACCATTTGGATGCACGTACTGTTAGTTATAGAATGCGCAGCTGTCACGCATCGTACGTCACTTGTCATTGTGTGGTGCATATCACCTTATTGGAATGCACGACCAATCATTATAGTGGAGCGGCTTAGTGACTAAATTGTGCACTTTGGGTTAAAAGCATGACACTTGGCAAATATGTTCTTCACCTCAGTGCAAGAACATATCGATATGGGGTCAATTGAAATGCTTCAATATGGCCGCCAAATCCAAGATGACGACAATAAATTTGATTATGTTTGGACATTAATCAACATAACACATAATTGTTCGCAGAATACTTTTAAATGATGTACTGCAGCACTTTATCTTCCTTGTGATACTATTCACATAATGATTCACCTGAACATTTCCAATATTTTCAAGACGATCACCACCAATTCAATCAAATACAGCACTTTTGAAAAGGCGTGTGAAAGGATTATTATTATTATTATTATTATTATCATTATCATCATCATTATCATCATCATTATCATTATCATTGCACACATCCTTGTCGCAAGTATATTGTAAGTGATACTGTATTGTTATGTCAATTGACAAACGGGAACCCAATATTGATCACCATTTATAGACGACAAAAACACATGATACGAGATCATGGCGTAGTAATTTTTTGCTGTTCAGGAAATTTTCATTGAATGTCATAACCACTTACTTTACAGCTTACATGGTAGTATAATGTAGACACAAGTATAGTTACAGCCAGTGTCAATATTCTTGTTCAAATCGATATTTCATTCATTAGATGGCCATTAAAAGTATAGAGCATTAAGCATTTCAAGTGATTTTTTTTGGTAAGATGACAACCATATCTAATAAATACTGACATATATCTCATACGATATAATGCGAATTATTATTTTACATTGAGCATTTTATTAAGAGACATATTAATATACCCAGTAGTTAAAATAAGAATGAACCAGCTTATTATATTTCATAGTGTGATTTACATGCATTTTGACTGCATATTCTGCTTACCTCTGTAGAATGTACCAATGTACGAATACAATGTTTACATTCAACAATATACTCTGGATAATATATTTCATTCATGATGCCTCTACTGATTACACATATAATAATAATAATAATAATAATAATAATAATAACAACAATAATGTTACTACTACTACTACTACTACTACTACTACTACTACTACTACTACTACTACTACTACTACTACTATTACTACTACT
>JAUTBT010084083.1:0-12592 GCA_032361225.1 Lepetodrilus schrolli | reverse complement strand
TACTGGAGTGGTAAACATGGTAAATACTGGAGTGGTAAACATGGTAAATACTGGAGTGGTAAACATGGTAAATACTGGAGTGGTAAACATGGTAAATACTGCTAATTTGTCCTAGTTTAAATTGTACTCACTTGGACATTCGCGATCCTTACACTCTCGTGATTCTGTGAACACATACTGTCCAGTGCAGTTTTTACCGCCATTGCTAGGAGTTGGGTTTGAACATGCTCTTGATTTGGTGAACAACTGCAGTCCCTTTCCACAAGTAACCGAACATTTCTGTACGCTCCATGGAGACCAGACAGTGAATTGTCCATCGACTGAAATAGAACAATGTAGTATGTTCCTGTAAATACACATGATTTTATCAAGCTCAATGTAGACGAAGCTGTATCCTGCAGTATACGTTGGAAGCAAGTTACACGAAGCTGTATCCTGCAGTATACGTTGGACGCAAGTTACACGAAGCTGTAACCTGCAGTATACGCTGGAAGCAAGTTACACGAAGCTGTATCCTGCAGTATACGTTGGAAGCAAGTTACACGAAGCTGTATCCTGCAGTATACGCTGGAAGCAAGTTAGACATAAAATAATGATGCGATTCGATAATCAGACTCAATCTGAGTGTCTACACATGATTTCTCCATCCTTGGCAGATGTGCATATTGCTATCAGCTGTGTTAGTGCCATGATAAGGAACCATTTGTACGATTGTGATGATTTATGTAACCTCAGTATTGCTCAGTAAACATTACACGCAATCCTCCAATTTAACCTCACTTACTAGGACATTTTGGCAAATCGCAGTTAACAGTTTTGAATTGCAGCGATTTCTCTATACAATGTCTGCCGCCAAACTGTGGACGTGGGTTGTTGCAAGGTCGAATTCGATAAATAAATGCTGTGTGTTGCTCCCCACAGGGCCACTGACATCGCTTCTGACTCCAGCCTCCCCAAGTTCCTATACCACCATTGACTGTAAAAGCAATGTGTTGAGCAGTCATATACATATATATTAATACGTGTGCATAGATAGGTAGTAGTAGTAGTAGCAATAGTAGTAGTAATAGTAGTAGTAGTAGTAGTATATCACAGGCACTGAAGACCGTTGAACTGCACATTTTGGGTATCAGGTCTATGTGTGTATAGATGTGTGTGTGCGTGTGTGTGCGTGTCTCTCTCTCTTTATCTGTGTGCACATGGTGTGTGTATGTATGTGTGTGTGTATATATGTGCGTGTGTGCATGTGTCTCTCTCTTTATCTGTATGTGCGTGGTGTGCGTAGTGTGTGTATGTGTGCATGTGTGTGTTTGAGATTATTTTGCTCATATCAGTTGGTCGGTTTCTGACAAGCGAAAACTGCATACCCTTAATATGATGTTGTTGCAGACATTCTGGTTCTGACTAAGATGATGAAGCATGATCCACATATTTGTAAATAGCTTTGCACAAGCATCATTCTAGCATCAGAAGATCAGCAATAAAGGTAAATCTAGCAGATGGTCAATGTAGACTCACTTGGACATTTGGGTAGGCCACATGGCCTTACCTCCTGGACAATATTAGGCCCCACACATAACTTCCCTCCATATTGCGGTGCAGGGTTCGTACATGCTCTAGTTCTCGTCGCATTTCTCGTCAACGTCTCATCGCAGGTCTGGGTACATGGCGGGATCTGCCATTCTGACCACGTGGTGAATTTCCCGTCAACTGGAGAAGAACAGCACAATAACAGGAAGTGAGCATTGGAGTGTTTCATCGAGGAAGTGTGTTAGCAGATAAATAGGGATGATTTTGAGGCTACTCTTATTCAATAGGCTGTATCCTTCTATCCCCTCCCATTATGTACTGTTCAAGCATGCTAACGTTGACAAAGTATACTCTTAGAATGTTAAACTTTGACATTACGTACTGTAAACTGTGTTCAAGCCTACTCACTTGGAACATTATGTACCATTCAAGTATACTCACTTGGACATGGAGGCAGATTACAATTCTCAGCCCGATTCTCACGCGTAGGACCCACACACGACGCGCCGCCAAACTGAGGTACAGGACTATTACACAACCGGTCTCTTTTCACCGGAGCGGTCAGTTGCGGTCCGCAGGTCAGAACACACTTCGGCGTTGTCCACTTGGTCCAGTCACCAAACCCTCCGTTAACTAAAATAGAGAAGAAAACAAAAATTACATTAAGTATTAATGCATTTGCCAGTGTTTTTCCCCTAATGCTAATTTGCTTTCTAATGCCAATGTTTCGTTACCCTCAAAATTCGAGTTCATGGACAAAAATGCCATGTCTTCCCAAATGAAAAAAACAACTTACTTGCACATGGTGGCAGGTTACAGTTTCGAACATCTGACTGAAAACCTTGTCCTCTGCAGTCTTGGCCGCCATTCTGAGGCTGTGGGTTGGTGCAATTCCTCTGTCTGGTGACAGTGCCAGTCAATTTTGGCCCACACAGCTCTGTACATTTCGGTTGAGTCCACTGGGTCCAACTGGTGAAACCGCCGTTAACTATGACATAAAGCAGGACAGAAGGTCATAAGTATGGCAAATATTGAAGACGTCGTGATGGTGGCAAAGTGGATGTGGTGGTGTGTGCAGTGGTGGTGGTTACGGCGGTGGTGGTGGCGATATTCGGTGATGATGTATAGCAGTAGTTGTGATTGGTGATGTGTGACAGTTGTGATTGAGATATTCAGTGGAGATGTTTGGTGGTGCGTGGTGGTGGTGCGTGGTGGTGGTGATGGTAGCCGTGGTTATGGTGGTGACATGTGGAGAGGTACTGCTATGTGATAGCGTACGTGTGTGGCAGTGTGCATTCGTGATCACGGTGATATTTATCTGTGGTGTCTGGTGTCTGGTTGTGGTGTCTGGTTGCAGTTTCATGTGTACATTGATCAGCTACTTACTCGGACACAAAGGTCTGAAACATTCACGTTGTTCACTGCCCACATTTGGTCCCTGACACCCCTTGCCACCATTCTGGGGAGGAGGGTCACATATGCGGACCCTGGTCACGGTCTTCTTCAGGAAGCGACCACATGTCTCTGGGCATTCCTGACCTGCCCATTGGCTCCAAGAAGCCCACAGACCATCGACTGTAAGGAGAAAGTTCCACATTAAAATTACCATATGAAATTCTGCATCATGTACAATCACATCGTTATTTTCTATCATTATGAAATGTTTCACATGTACACCAATTCTATTGTATGTATTGTACACCTACACCAATTCTATTGTATGTATTGTACACCTATTTTATTGTATGTATTGTATTGTACACCCATTTTATTGTATGTATTGTTTGTACACCCATTATATTGTATGTATTGTTTGTACACCCACACCCGTTCTATTGTATGTATTGTACACCCATTCTATTGTACGTATTGTACACCCATTCTATTGTATGTATTGTTTGTACATCCATTCTATTGTATGTATTGTACAACCATTCTATTGTAAATATTGTACATCCATTCTATTGTATGTATTGTTTGTACACCCATTCTATTGTATGTATTGTACAACCATTCTATTGTATGTATTGTTTAATCAATGTTGTATTGTTATGTGCGTAACCAGGAGACGTGCTCAGACAGCCATTACAACTTTTCAAATAAATACTGCTAAAAAAAAAATTACATCCCAAACAATCATAAATTACAGAAATCCAGTGAAAATATACTGGGATCGTTTTAACATAAGCTGTTCGACCGCAGATTTGGTGCTGTATAAATATGCACATTATATTATAAATTATTGATTCCTTATGGTAGTAGTGGTTGTATTGGCACTATTGCGTATGTGTATACATGTGTGTGTATGGGTGCATGTGTGTGTGCATGTGTGTGCGCATGTGTGTGTGTGTGCATGTGCGTGTGTGTGTGTGTGTGTGCATGCAATGATAACTGGCATAATGATGACATAAATGACTCACTGGCACAGCTTGGTATTTGACAGGGGACTCTCTTGTAATCGAAGTCTTTGCCACCTTTGCAGTAAGATCCCTGGAATGCGGGTTTGGGATTGTCACACGTTCTTTTTCTGTAGATGTATTTCCTGATGTTTTCACCACAGGTCAGCCAGCATTTGGGATTCGACCACTGTGTCCAAACCGACCACTGGCCGTCAACTGAAATTACATTAATATTAGTTGAGACTGGTACACTACTGTATCCTCCTAGTACCACACTGTCAGAACCAGTCCTACACTGAACACTTTCACGACCAATCTCAAGACACATTTATTTAAAACAGCTTATCTTACTAAACTATTCTTTCAGCTCTTGGCGCTTCGAGCATGCATTGGTATGTACATTATGCTACTTTTGTGACCCATTCACTTCAATGGACTTTACAAATTGACTACATGTATTTATGTATTTATTTATGTATTTACAATAAGATACATCTCGGACCCATTCACTTAACTTCCATATACACTACGAGACACGTAGAAATATATAAATACTCCAACTTGGTACTGTCACAAAAAGCATACATACTTCAAATAGTGGTCCTCTTTTCCGTATGATGAGAAGATATTGTTCCTCATCACACATATCAAAAGTGGAATAATCTGTGTTTGATTATCAAATACATCATTGCACACACGCACCTGGACATGGAGACACATTGCAGTCTTTCGTCGTACGCATTATGTTAGTTCCAATACAGGAAAGTCCGCCGTTTTGTGGCCTCGGTGAGGTGCATGACCTCGTCTTGGTGAGGTTCCTCATGAGCGGAAGTCCACAGGTCCGGTCACATGGCGCCCCTGACCACGTTGTCCATGAAGTCCATCCTCCATTAACTGAAACACAACATCATGTTTATCATCTTCACCATAGGATCGTGATTGACGCCACTACGGAGGGCCATAAAGAGTCCTGTTCAATACATCCTAATATTTACATCTATATACATCACAATAAAGTGCAGAATTTCTGTTCAATACATCCTAATATTTACATCTAGAGCTCCACTTACATCACAATAAAGTGCAGAATTTGCACGGCATGTTCACAGTGGTTACTAATTAATACTGTTTTGATTGGTCAAAATAAAAGTTTGCCTCGGAATGTCAACTGTTCCTGCAACCAAATGTTCAGTAATAAACCTCAGCCATGTATGTTATATCGATGCTTTTCTAGGAGAGATGCATACCAATCCACCGCCTCTATTAACTGAAACATGACACCATGTTTAATCTACTTCACTGTGTTCTTTAAGATCCCTTGCTGAAAAGAGCCACCACACGAGGCGCTCGTACATCAAATGACGATGGTCAGCATTGATAGTCCTAATGGCAATGCATAGATCGACCTCATTACAACGTGAAGATTTTCCGTGATACTTTAATTAATAGTGGTTGCTATCACCTGAGCCATGAATTACATAGAGATTAATACACGAGCTAGTTTGTCATATTGATTTTACGACATGAGTGATTTCAAAGTCAATATTTTCTGAGTGAGTGTCGTAAAATCAATATGACACACTAGCGAGTGTTAATTTCTTTATCCAACAACTTTTGAACGGATATTCATACAATTCAAATGTATTCTCATGTGAAAGTCAAATGGGGCCCACCGCCCCGACCGTACCAACCAATGAAACTGTCTATCACAATGACAAGTGTGGGAACAGCCATGTAACCAGCCAATGAAATCATTCCAGGTGTTATGCACTACTGTGCAAGATATGGCATTTATGTCATGAGTTATCTTGAATCATATGGTATAATTATACACCATAAATTATGGTAAGGCGTGAAATAGAGTATCAAGAACTGAAGACTTTCATTGCGAGGCAGCATAAGTTTTACTGACTGGGAGTGATCTTCTGGGTGTACATGAATATACGATTTTTGGCAAAGGTGGAGATCATGATTCAACATACATCTAGGCTTAAATTTTGCATTTAAATAAATCAATTATGATGACTGTTTTTGCAGTAACTCCTCTGGATTACATTATTTCATCAGATCGGCCATTATGAATTGGAATGTATGGAACAGCTGGTGGACAGCTGATGGAATAGCCTAGATATTATAGGCCTATTTTAAAGATAGGCCTACCTTAAATTTTGTCGAATATTTCTAGCATGGAAAAATCTATGTTTAAGTCACGCCCTACTTAAAACATAGTTCTATTCTGATTGGCCGACAGGTACTGCCACTAACTGGGAGATTGACAACTTGCTATAGGTTGATTGTACAACACCAATACCTGGACAGTTGCGGACGAAACAAGGTCGGTCTTCGCCACTGACTGGCGGACCTACACAGTTGGCTCCATTGAACTGAGGAGGAGGATTTGTGCAGCTTCGTGTTCTCTGTACCCTCATCGTGCCTGCACCACAGCTCACGGAACACGCCGCCGTACCCCACTCGGACCACTTAGTAAACCCTCCGTCAACTAGAATAGAACATGTTCACGTTAAGCTTTGTTTACACGCATGTGATTTTCAGAATTGGAACCCGTTCCTTTCATCCGCATTTGCCCGTACATCTCTGCCTCGTGTTTGAGTCCATACTTTAAAGTCTTCATTTTGAAAGATTTAGGTGTTCTTACATTGCTCACAACCACCTGTCAATCAAGCGAAACATTCAGGTTGTGAAAGGCAGATAACAAAATAATCTTCGGTCAGGCGTAAACGTCGATTTTCCATTGTTATGAAGATGGCAATACAATGTAATCGGTGTAAATACAGCTTTAAAAAAAAGAGGGATTAATAAGTTTAGCATTGTTGCAGGAATTTTTCACTGATGTGTAAGTAATAGCCTTCCAAATGTACATATTTACAGAAATACAATTATTTTAACATGATATAACACACATATGGTATGAAATTAAACGGATATGCAATTAAAAAGAAATTCAACAAGTGGATTTGGCTGCACGGCACACATACTAACATACTTTATTTTTGAGTAACTGAATCGACTCGCTATTATACAAAATTAATATTTATACACAATGAACAACCATATATAATTGTATTATTATAAATCATACATGGTTGTCAACAACATGAATTAGTTAGTTTCATTTTCACATTAGCATTATGTCACAGGGTTAGGCAGCTTATTAACACTGAAGATAATCGAGCTTACTGGGGCAGATTCTTAGATTGCATCGTCTTCGTTCCTGCTCGGTTTGAGGTCCTGGACAGGTGGCACCGCCATTTTGAGGGAACGGATTGGAGCAGATCCTACGCCTGTCGAACACAGCTAGGCCCTCATTGCAGGTCACAGAGCAAGGTTGTCTGTTCCAATCGCTCCATTTCGTCCAGCCCCCGTCAACTAAAACCCAAATTCAGTTATCATTAATGATAATTCTGCGTGCACTGCATTCATACGGTGGGAAAATAATTAACGATTGCGTATGAATGTCGACCGATGGTTTGGAATTATTTCCAGATTGTGTAATTTTGTATGTGCTCGTTAAAACTTACCTGCACATGGGCCAGAGTTGCAGACTTGGGATTTAACAATTTGGAATTGTCCTGTGCAGTTCTTGCCGGAGTACTGCGGGGCTGGATTAGTACAAGTTCTGACTCTGGTGAGCAGGCGGGTTCCATTCCCACACGAAGCAGGACAAGGGGGAATAACCCAAAGCGACCAAGGGGAGAACTGTCCGTCAACTATTGGATGAAATCAGTAGTAATTTTTCATGGCTAAATATTTTTGAAAAACAGTATAGATATTTGCAACTTGGGACTATATATCAGTATGGTCACTGCAGGACAAAGCTGAAATTCCATTTATATGGATTTTTAGCTTGTTCACGTTGTGAATATGAATGTAATTTCAAATAATAGCTCAAGGAATTAATGATCAATAACACAATTGTGCCCCATGTTTACCATTTAAAGCATTAATAGCAACTGTCACAATATTCTGATATTCGACCACCAAACCTAAATGTTTTAAATTTGTAAATACAGATAGACAGTATAATAATACCTATAACTACAACTATAAATACAATTATGTCAGTATTTTTGACAGAATCACGTATCATCTATCTAAATATATGCTGCAGAATGATAATGATATGTTTTACTGTGACTGGTGTTGTGAAATGAATACTGTCTCGGCCAGGGATCATATTCTTAGTGGTGGGAGTATAGTTGCACAGGCAGTCTTACTTGGACATCTCCCGATGTTGCACTTCAAGTTTCTTGTATCAAAGCGACTTCCCTGACACTGAGCGCCTCCCCATCTAGGGTACGGTTTTGTACACTCCCGACGACGAAATTGGAAGTCCCTGACATTCAATCCGCAGGTTACTATACAACCCCGACCACTCCATGGCGTCCATTCAGTATAACCACCATCCACTGAGAACACATGTATGATCGAAATTATATTGTAGATATCCATATGAACATTGCATGTATTCACTAAACAGTTTATTTTTTCTAAATCAAATAAGTTTTCACCGGATCCCTGTATGCAAAGTCTTCAATTCATACTAGGATGATGAAAAAGACATCCTATAGAAAGGTGTTTTGACAATGACGTGAGGATGAACCCACTGTCCAGAGAAGTAGGTATACCCTGATTAAAAGACAACAGCGTCTACTTGGGCTTTGTCTAGTCCGACCATCTCTCACCTGGACAGTTCGGCAATATGCACTTTTCTTCCTTCCTCTGGAAGGAGGGCCCTTCGCACGGCCTGCCACCATTCTGTTCGTTAATACATGTCCTGGTCCTACTAAGTGATCGGACATCATCTCCACAAGACTTTTTGCAGGGAAGCCCAGTCCAAGCGCTCCATTCCGTGTATTTGCCATCAACTGACAAAGAAATAATACTATTAAATAGACACGTCATCATCTGTCCAAACATTTCAGATGACATCATTCTATTCGCTGCACAGACTGGTGTATATTATATCCATTTTATTATTATTAATAGTATTATTATTATAATATGTTATTAATAGTATTATTAGTATAATATGCTACATCAATATTCAGTGTTTTATTAGATTGCTTTATTAACTCTCGCTGCTGGATTAGGCATCCCTGATTGCCTCCAGCATGAACAGGGTTAAAAGTGGCAAGGTCATCTTTGCATAGGTCAAAAGTCACTAAGATGGATATTACATATTTTGATGCAAAGCATAAAGATGGCAGCCTTAAATATGATTTTGCCACATAGATAAACCAATAGTTTGTATTACATATGAAAGTAATATACAAAATTTACAATATAAGTAATATATACTATGGTCAAAAAATAAGGGAACGCATATTTATACATGTTTTTCGTTCTAAGACAGGCAATTTATAAGTTACGCATTCCAAATAGACACGCACAAGTATTTTATATGTTCTTGTATGTAAATTTAATTACACATATAAACTTCAGTTTTGAGATATACCACTTTATGCGTCTGCTTTTGAAAGTAATAAAAATATTTCAGATTCAATATCATCGTTCCCTTAAATTTTGAAAGTATAATGTATTACAGAAGCAATATGTCCACTATAATTGTACCCGGGCAATCTTTGAGTCCGCAGTTTTTTCTACCGAAATCCATCATGGCAACCGCACACCGGGTTCCTCCGAACTGAGGTGTCGGATTTGTACAGTTTCGTGTCCGGTTAACCGATCCCATCCAGCTACGACCGCATGAATAGAAACAGATGGGTCTACTCCATTCGCCCCAATTTGTCACGCCACCGTTAACTGCAACAATTCACATTTATCGGTAACCATTCCACCCCAGTTAGATAAAAGAAAAACATCTAGCATTAACAGTGGATACTACACACATGCTATTGTATGTTTATTCAAATAAATTGGAAAGGTAGATCCTTAATGTGAAAAGCTCTCTCGTTTTCAACATGCCAAAGCTTATACTTCATGCGTGTAAGTGCGTGGCAGACTCACTCGGACATTGCCTAGGAAAGCAGATTTCGGTCTTTGTTTCAGTGTCCGGACCCAAGCCCTGCTCGATACAGCTCTTTCCGTTGTTCCTGGGGTTAGGGTTGGTGCAAAAGCGTCGTCTTGTCTGAATCGTTTTACCCGGCCCGCATGTCGTAGAACACGGAGAACTATCAAATTTCCCCCACAAGGAATAGCCGCCATCAGCTGTAAGTTCAAGGAGCAATGAGAATATTATAATAAACAAATAATAAATAATGTTCTTGCTGAGTTTTGACTGATGCTGCTTACAGCTGGCCATGGATTGATCTAGAAAAGAACACAGGACACCAAGAGATGATCATTCTGGTAATTAGTATGTGAAGAGAAGGATTCCGAGATGTACATGTAAAATGATAGTGAGAGGTCCGCGAAGTAAACTTGTACATTGAATATACGCAAAACTAAAGCTTTATGGTAATTTTATATTCCGCGAAGCAAAAACAGTGCCAGTGCCAGCGCATGCGTATACAGGATTTCATTTTGATTGAGCCAGTGCGAGATCACATTTGGAGCTGACAGGAGGTTGACGCATTTGGTCTTCTCGTTGTAGCACGGGGCATTTTGGACATTTCTGTTCAGCCACGATCGTATGGTATATTGTCAAGTAGTGTGAGCACATTTGGCTCATCACTACTAATATACTACCCAAGAGATTGAGCATACAGTATTTGGTTCCTTCTTGCGGTATCGTTTTAATTGATGATAAAAGCGCTATACTATTGTTATTAATTATTAAATTATTTGGGTGAAACATTCCCACAGCGATGTAAAGAATTAATACCATTCATTCGTGTACTATTAACATAGTAACAACATTTGAATTTGACAATGATTATTGTTTTGTAAACAAGTTATGCAGATAGAATCCTTGAACTAGTATAAACTGTATATACTATATACTATTATGGTAGTTATTCAATATTAGAATACTATCGTCAATATCATACTATATATATGTTTGATAGGTTTTCATTAAATCATTATTAGTTTTCATCTGATTGTCTTTTAGTCATTGAGAACATTGCACATAGTATTCAAGTGAACAAAATACGTTTGACGAAAACATTTCCTTAGGAACAGTATGCATAATTTTCAGCAATGACATTTTGTTTTTGATTTCCATATATCTTCCTTTTGTTTTGCTATATAAAAAAATGACCGGTATTTACATCCTGACAACACTTGTAAGACGGGATATTATTTGTTGAGAAACATATGAAATGATATTTTAAACTTTAAAATCTGAACTTTTCAAGCAGGTATTGAACCTTTGGGTTCATATAAACTGATTGTCATAGAAAAAGTATTTACATCATTACAAAACCGGTATGTCGTGATATGGGATGATGTGTTGAACATATCGTTGAAATGTAAAAACAAAACAAAGGTTTTTGTGTTGGGAACGAAGCTTTGAGTTCATATATAACGACAGATTTAACATACTTGGGCATGTAAGGATAAGGCAGTTTCTCTGCTGCGTCATAATCTCAGCGCCGGCGCAGGGTTTTCCGTTAACAGATGGAGAGGGGTTGTTGCACTGTCTGAGTCGAGTGAGACGTTCAGTCCCCTGGCCGCACGTTTTTGAGCAAGCTCCCACATTCCACGGAGTCCAGTTGTTCCAATTGCCATCCCCTTGAACATACAACAATACATAGATATACACCAGAAATGAAGCATATGATTGATGTGCAGTACCAGTGGCAGTGCAGAAACATACGAGGGACGTGTAGGCACCAGTGGCAGTGCAGAAACATATGAGGGACGTGTAGGCACCAGAAAGTAAACATACGAATGACATTTACGTGGATGTTAGGAAATGTTCTAGATGGCGACGTGTGGTCCCAGTCAAAACTACTAACTGGCAAATATTAGGACATATTAACAGTTAGTGAGTACGTGGAATGATTGTGGCTTATGGGAGGTGTTAAATGCACCATCTGATTGCAATAGGGCTATAACGTACCTACGTGTCTAGGAGCAATGTTTTGCCCAGGAACGTTATTCTTACATTACAATAGAAGCACACTGTGAGTGCGGTGTCATTTTATTATGCCCCTGTTCACCAAGCAGGGAATGGGTAGGATGAGATGTCATTTGAAAACATCGGATTTTGTTGGATTACGGTAATCATATGTGGCCCGTTGAACATACTGTCAAGTGGGTCTTTGATATATCATAAATAAATACATGCACGTACAATATTATTAGGATTATTATTAATATTCTAATTATTATTATTATTATTAATATTTATATTATTCTATTTATTATTATTCTTATTTTTCTTATTGTTGCTATTTTGTAAACAAAAACGTTACTTGGACAGTTTGGCAGGTTACAGCTGCGGTTCCGGCTCTCTATTGTAGACCCGGTACAGTCAGCTCCGCCATTCCTGGGGAAAGGGCTGCTACAGCTTCGTCTTCGATCTTCGTATGTAACTATCGATGGGCCACATGTGGCTCGACACCCCTGACCGTTCCACACTGACCAAACACTAAACTGACCATTCACTGGAACGTACAATAGTGGAGTTCAAACACATTGTTTACAGTTTAAATTGGTATACTGTAAATCAGGAAATGAATGCGTCACTAATTTAATGCGACCTCAAGCATTTAGACACAAATGCGACAACAATT
>JAUTBT010084082.1:0-30883 GCA_032361225.1 Lepetodrilus schrolli | reverse complement strand
GAGAGAGAGAGAGATAAAGAGGGAGAGATAGATAGAGGGGAAAGATAGAGGCATATATAGCGAGATATAGCGGAATATAAAGAGGGAGAGACAGAGCGATACTGTAAATCAGGAAATTAATGCGATTGGCTTGTGATCGCATTTAATTCCTGCGCATTAAATACATTCTGTATTTTCAGGCCGAACTGACTAATGTGTACCATAATTTCGTGCACTTGTCCGTAGCTGAAAACTGATACGGTTGTTACAGCCATAACCTGCATAGTAGTATATATTTGTTGTGTTGTGATACTAATATACTAGTACGTAAAATTAGTTTACTTCAATATAAATGACAAAAGAAAACAACACGTACACAATTTAATGTTTTATATCAGTCATACATCAAATACACTATCTTCCTCCAGACAAATTACATATACAGTTACATATACATTGTCGTCAAAAAGAAACAGACAGACAGAATAACATAATTGCTTCTTAATTGCCAGACAGCTTAAGTCTTCAAACATACTAGAATATGATCACGTGATCGGAAGTCTAATCAACAAATGCCATCCACGCTTGATGCACGCTTTGTCTTTAAACAGAATGTCAAAGGTGTTCATCATCCATTGAACGTGAAGGAGCTATTAGGACTCTTATACCCCAAGTGTCACATTTTGAGTTAATCTAATTAATAGTTCTCTTATTAGTCTAATCTGATTAATCCCCTCTATGCAAATACATATTTGAAGTAAAATAACCACTTGAGTGTTATAACACATTTATGTAATAAGTTGTTTTTAGGAAAGTAGCGTATTATCATACTAGACTGGATTCAGTAGAGCCGTCTTTAGAAGTACCGCATGGTGTTGTTCTAACACTTCATTCATGCAAAAACATTTCTAACAGCGGTAATGACATTGAAGAGCCGCCTATCAGTTACTGATAAATAACACTGATGGATGAACTCAGTATTAAAGTAGCGAACTGATATGTTCACGTATGAACTGTTTGAAAATAATTTCATTATGGAAAAAATTGAATAAAGGCCTGGTCGATTGCATTTAATTGGTGTCAAATTTATGTCTAAAATCTAGAGGTCGCATAAAATTAGTGGCGCTTTAATTTCCTGATTTACAGCAGACAATAGATGGCTATGGTTAGCAGATGTCACATATATAAACATTATCCCTAATATAAATACATTCTGGAGGGATATTTTGGAATGTTGGTGTACGTACTTGCAAAAATCTAAACAAAATCTACTAACAGAATCGGAAATACTTAGCGAATCAATATGGTATAACAATAATATTAACATTGAAGATAATACACTTGTGATTGAAACATGGCATAGAGAGGGAGTAGTATCCATAATTGATTTGGTCGATACATAGACTTGCTCTCCCTCAAAGTATTTAATAGTAAACATAATATACAAACTAACTTTCTCAGATACTACGACATATGTACAGCAATAAAAGCAATACTGTAAACAGCATGGGTTAAAACGGTTTAATACAGCGTTAAGCCCTCCCATACGTCCATATAATGTCGCACAGCTAAAAGGAAATAATAAAGGCAGCAAGGATTTCTACAAAACGGTAACCAGAACAGCATTTTAAAAAGCTAAATATCAATATCTAATGGAAGATTTGCTTGGTGTAGAATACAACGAAAAACAATGAGGAGACATACAACAAATGTCATATAGATGTACAGATAGCACCGATCTTAGATGGCTCCAGTTTTAAATAATTCATAGCATACTTTCTACAAATAGTTTCTTGCATAAAATTGGTCTACGTAGATGCCCCGCCGTGTCCACTTTGCAAAGAAACACAAGAAACGGTGTTTCACCTATTTTGCGAATGTGTATATATCCAAAACGCATTTGGAAGGATTTAAATACATGGCTAAAATCAAAAGATATTATTATAAACAATACAAATGAACATATTCTGTTAGGTTTCAAAGGAACTAACAATAACCCCCTAAACACAATACTCCTAATTACAAAGCATAACCCAAACACAAAATACGGTCTCTGGAGGTTGACGTCAAAAACAAAATGGCGACACATGAAGCAGGACCCGTGCTGCGAGTTGGCTGCGAGTGATGTCACGCAGCAAGACATTTTCATCCGGACAACTCATTTGTGAAGGTTTCAAACAGCAGAATTTATGTCCAGAAAGATTCCACATGTATGGCCAGGAAGATTCCACATTTATGGCCAGGGAAATTCCACGATTATGCTGAATCAGTGGCACAACATCCATCCAATCATGTTGACCCGCTATTGGGACTTGCAAACAGATATTTAACTCCCCAAATTTTAAACAAAAATAAACACAATTATCAATCTTACCTACATTTTTTATTTATTTATTGACTTCAAATATTTGGCACACATTGTATGAAATCAGTTTCTTCTTGGTTTCTACTTGTAAGTAGCATACAATATTATGTTGTTGTTTTTTGGTCAACGAAAATTGCAAAAACAATCCTGCATTGTATCTTTCCAATTTGACCACATTGACCATTCTGATAACTTTAGTAGGATTACTCCTGTTAATCTGATATTTTGTACAACTAAATGGTTTAAATACATGAATACCACAATGCAGGCCTGCATTTCACGAAATTGTTGTACCAGTAGGCATTACCAGCTACAGAAAAGTTGTAGCATGCATCTCTAGTTTACACCCCCGACTACAGTACAACACTTTGGGGAAACAGTCAAAACCATCAATATTTACATAGAAGTCTTGGCAAAGGTGGTGATAGCCTCCTTCAATTTTCATACAAAATGTATTTTTAATTCCAGACATGTAGGCTTCAGTTTGGCAACCAAATAATCAATTATATTTACTGTTTTTGCGATAATTACCATATTTCCTTCACCAATGCGACATTTTCCATTGATCAGATCCATCATTCATGGTGCACCGATATTATGAAACATGTTTTTAGCAGGATTTCATGTTCAACTCAAAGTTTTTGTCCACAAATCCCCAAATAGAATTTGACCTTGAGCATGAAATCGTACTCAGAAAGTGTCATAGTCTCAGGGCCTTATGTTATGGAACAGTGGGTGGATAGCTCATGGAACAGTCTGGATATGTTGGTGAATACAAGATTTAACATTGCAACAACAACGGTATAAAAATAAGTTTTGCAGCTACCAATCCTCATTCATATTCTTTTGAATAAAATATGTTTAAACCACAACGATAATTTGATTGTTTAAGTGCTTCTAGTGAGCCATAGGAACCCTGTTAGGAGTTTGATACTATACTAATGAATCTGATAGTAGCTTCAGTCTGAAGCGGTCATAATAGTATCAAACTCATAGAACGCGAGTTTTGAACTTCATATATTTTACCGCTGATTCAATAGCAAAGTGCTTTGTTGTTATTAAATGTGTCATAAATATGTTTAAACACATCGCTAACCCAAACCCTAAGATGGTATAGTGGGGAGCCAAGGGCTAAATAAGAGCTAGTATGCTGTAAAAAAAAACCCAGTAGCAGTGTAACAGGATATGACATCACAACATCCAAATCGGCCATCCTCAGACAGTTCCATTGGTGACATCATGTGACATCCAGCTTCCATATTAGGTTTCTTTTGACATACACACATGAGTTCGAGTTGTACATGTATTTGTCGTTAAATCAGTATCCTTACAGAATTGTGTTATTCTAATGATTGTGTTATTCTAATGTCGCGGATATCATTGCATGTAATAAAATGGCAGACATGTATAGAATGGAACAAAAAGGAAGGGTGGGGGTGTTGGAGGAAATCATACTGGGGCTTTTGCTGAACTCTCATCTTGACTTAATGACCTGAGATTAGCTAGGTGAAAATTGAGACTGACTAAAAACAAACCTCCACCATTGGCATCATCTCCGTGTATATTGGGCTGATCTACAGATGATACACTACCATTGTAAAATTATGTAGCAGTGGGTACTGCGAATGATAATCGCCAGTCACTATACTAGCATTGTCTAAGCTCTTTAATGATAACAAATATTTAATAACACGTAATATTATCCATGGACGGGAGAACGACATGCAGAAACATCTCGAGGTCACAGTAAACCAAGTGAGCTAAATTAATGGAACATCGTGCTTTTTGTTTTGGTTAGTATACAATCATGATGGTGCATTATGCAGTGTTAAATGGAATCGGCTGTGCTTCTTGAAATTGTAGGAATAACGTTACTCACTTGACGAATTCACAAAGGAAACGGTGAACGAGACGTCTACCCCTACTTTCCTCGCCAGATAATCGTTCGAACCGGCGTGATAAACGTGGGTGTTTGCAATGTGTTTGGGATCGCATCACAACCCAACACAATAAATGCGCAGTTAATTATAATTATTTTGATAAATCTATCAAAAACAACACATACATAAACACAGCAGCATTATAAATTCTCAAATAAATTGTGGTGATATTATGTTAACCAGTATTTATCAAAAATATTATTTTGTTGAGTTTGATAAATATGTATAAATGTAGAACCTGATATGAAACGAACTAAAGACTGTGTATTATAAACTCCAGCTTACAAACATTACCTTGAATAACTCTATAATTTGATTTAATTTTCATTATAATATCTTTACCGTTCACAGAGGATTTATCGCTGAAAGCTTTTTTTTTACAACATATCAAAGATTGAATTACTACCTTATAAATGTAGCAACAATAATTGACGTAATGGCCTACCCTATGGAGCATGTGTGTTTATTGATCAGGCGAAATTTTACCTACATAAAATGCTTTGTTCAACCAACTACTTATATTCTTCATGTCTCACTACTAGTCACTATATCTATATTTGATAAGACCGCTATCAATGGCTATGAAAGGACTACTATATGTCAACCTTTACTATTAGATATTTTCTCGTCCAAATGTTTATATTAGTTGAGGAAAACAATATGGTGATGGTTATTGGAGATACATATACAGCTTTCTATTGTTATATTTGATTGTTCCTTAGTCAGAAAATAAATAAATTAAAATCAAAGAAATAATGTAATATTGCATGCACAGTTAATATGGTTAAGTCTGTCAGATGATCTGCTCAAGATCATTAAATCTGTTTTCCCGGACATTTGCGGAGGGCAGTATTTTTAAGCACCTATCAACAGTGCCATTTTTAAATGTGACAATGTGCCTTTTAATATAGTATACCTGTATATATAGTATACCTGTATATATATAGTATACCTGTATATATAGTATACATGTATACTGTATATATAGTATACCTGTATATATAGTATACCTGTATATACCTGTATATATATAGTATACCTGTATATATATAGTATACTTGTATATACCTGTATATATAGTATACCTGTATATTTAGTATACATGTATATATAGTATACCTGTATATATAGTATACATGTATATATAGTATACCTGTATATATAGTATACATGTATATATAGTATACATGTATATATTGTATAAATAATAATAATAATAATAATGACATTTATACAGCGCTGGAATCCACACAAGAGTATGCTCAAAGCGCATTCTTGTAGTCTTTGTCACACCTTGTTCTCACCCAAATACTCCTATTCATCCTCCGAGACTATAGATAGTCCAAGTATACTTGTAATGAGTGTAATGAGGTGAAGACAAGTACACACGAGAAAATGATGTGCTCATTCAGCATGTTCAGGGGAGACAATAACCGCTGTCTGTAGTCAAAAGAAGGGGAACATTTCTTAACGGGAGGATATGCTTTTCGGGATTTTGTAGTATATCTAAATTGTAAATAATCACTGTCTCTTTCATGTATTTATATTTTAATGCAGGAAACGGTCGACAATGTGGGTAACATATAGTAATAATAATTGCGCAACCTTCAGTCTTCCGTTTGCATATTAAACCGTTCAAGTATATGCTGAAGTTACTAGTACGTACTCATTAAAAAAAGTAAAACAGCTATAAATAAAATTAAAATCCTAAAATGTTGTATCTGCACCTGAATATTAGTAACAGATCAGACAATATTAATATCGAACTATAATGACTGTACCGCTATTTTCGTTTAAGAGTTTGGTTTTTAGTTGAATCCATTTGCTGCGGTCTACTTTGCTCACGCGATATCAGCCATCTTATAGTAGCCGGCTACCAATAATTAACAACAAAACGAAAAGCTTAAGTCTAATCTGTTATTTTACCATTTTTGACAGCATTGCTGTCTTTATTTCAAGGTATATTTTAGATAAATAAGTAAATTTAAATCATGTAAATTCAATCTTGCAATGATCTACTAGTCTAGTTTTGAGCTAAAGGGGGTATACCACAGTTGTATTTTCCTTTCTACGGCACGGTATTGCTTGATATTACATTTTAATTCATTGTCACACACACACACACAACACACACACACACACACACACACACACACACACACACATATATTTCGAGAACACACAATGCTTTGCCGTAGGTCATATTAATTTCTAATTTTATCTTTAAGTATTTGTTCAACCTGATATATATTGTTTCAAAGTTTATTAACAAAATACATTTTCAATGTTAAACTTCATCTTCATACACGAGTTATCTGTACTTATGGAAATGTTCAAGATTTTAATAAGGTGCACAGAGATCATTTTAACAAACAGAAAACAAACGCCTTAGGGAAGTGTACAGAATTAAAAGCGTGTACGGTATTGGAGGCCCTGATTTTTGTCTGTGCATGTTTATTTTCTTATCGTTCTGAAAGGTGAACCAGTCTATGACGTTGCTTCGACTATGACATCTCTCTGACTATGACATCTCTCTGACTATGACGTCATCTTAAAATTATGTCACTATAACTGGCATCCGAATACATCAACAGAAAGACCCACGGCGCAAATAGGAAATTGAGCCAGTCTAGATGTGATGTAACTTAACCTTCCGGAAAACTAATTATCACACGGTTCTGCCTCAACTGGTAACTGTCCATGAAGCAAGTGCATTTATACATGCTTTCGCAAATCATTCGTGTATCGGGAAACTGGTCCCCAATGACATCGCACAGCTGTCACTTCTGTTTGGTGACGAATTTTCAACCTCAAGGACTAGATGCTTTTTTTTTACATTTTTCACTGTAATGCACATTACCTTCATAATAATACGCGTCATCTATAGTGTGAACTCGCAAGTCCATGCGTGACGTTAGCTTAGCTCGCTATCATGTAAAATAGATTATTTTGAGTGTGTGCTGATGGAAAACTGTATCAATCTGTAATAGGCTTATATCCCCTTGTACAGAAAGGCTGCATGATGCATATAAACAGATAAAAAAAAAAAGGCATGTACATCATGTCAAGAATTGGGAAAAATGCAATAAAAAACGGGCACTGTATATCAACAAGAACTCACATGGCTGGAATGTAGCAAAAGTGACCTAACCACGCCACATTGAACAATGCCTACTACTTCCTAGTAGAGAGAATGGTGAAATGAATTTAGATTGCAGTTAAATTGCATGGAACCCATTTCATTTGGAAAAAGACTCCATTCATTATTATATTAAATATAATGCAAAGACACTAGGTCACAGACAATGGAATATGCAAAAAGTTACTTTTTGGAGGAACTACTTGTTCACCGTTGATAATGAGAAGCGGTGGTCTGGCTAGCATTTGAAACCTCTACTGAAACCGCTACTGAAACCGTACTGAAACCGCCGAATGCTTGCGCAGATTTCAACAAGAACCACTTCTGCCTTTCTATTTTGAACGATGCCACTAAATTTTCAATGATTTCGTTTATTTTTTAAGTCGTTTATACATATAAGCCGGCCCTATGGTGTAATGGTTAGATTGTCGACCCTGACTGCGGAAGGTCGCAGGTTATATCTCTGGTCGCGTCTAACCAAAATATATTAAAAGAGGGTACTTGTTCCCCTGCTCAGCATTAAAGGGGTAAAGCAAGGACTTGTCTCAGAATCGGTATACTGTGTCTGAATGGGGTATCCATGTTGTATCTGCGGCTGGTGAAAATCCAGACTAGTACAAGCAGTGCATATGCATGCAAGCCATGATGTGAGTGAAAAAATCTTGAAAGTGGCCCAAATCAACCAACCAATACATGTATATGCAGTGATATGATAATTAAAACAATTTGCTCTATTTCAATGAATATGTTAAAATTGAATCCAATTTGTTTATCCTACGTGAGAATTTTGTGAAAGTTGTAGAAACATCTCGCTACCGATGTCCGTACAATGACCAAGCAGCCCAGCTGTCACATAACGACTTTAATTTATTTTTAATCACAGATATGCTTGTTTTGGAGTAGTTCTTGGCTACAACTGCAAAGTACATTCACTTGATATCCATAAAATCATGTTTTCACCTTTGTATGGTAGATAAAATTACATTTATAATATTGAAAGGATTACACTGAATAATATCATCCTTATGTTTGTGTCTTCAGGTAAAATGGATGTCGATGACGATATTCTCCTGTCGGACGACAACGACCTAGAGGGCGACTGCGGAAGTGATTTTGGCGACGATGCAGAGTTTCCAAGCGAGTGGACAGTATTAGATGATGCTGACTGTGACGATATTCTTGTGGAAGAGGAGGTTGATGAAGAAAATAACAAAGATGACGTGATCATCATTGAAGAGAAGACCAAGATTGTTCCAAAGAAGACTGAGCCCACTAAGTTGTCGCCGAAAGATGATAAGAATTATAGACATGATAGAGGCCGACCATACTCCAGACATTCAGATCGGTATGATAATCGAGGCAGATATTACCAGTCTGATGATAGAAGAGATTACAGTAAATCTCAATCCAGAAGCCCAGGAAGAAGAACTGGTTCACAGTCGAGAAGCTCAGAAAGAAGAAAACATGACGCCAAACAAGAGAGTTCAAAAATGCTTCCAGGAAAGAATGTGACTAAAGATTGCAAGGAAGAAACTGGTGAAGAAGAAATGGACACTGTCACTGAAAAAGTTGCCAAGTCTGCAGAAAAGAAACTCCCCCAAACAGTCAAATCCTCGCAAATGATGGATACCCCTAAAGGTATTCCTGAGCCTAAAAAGGCAGACATAAAAGGCACTTCTGAGCCTAAGAATGCAGACACAAAGACTACTCCTGAGCCTAAGAAGGCAGACACAAAGACTACTCCTGAGCCTAAGAAGGCAGACACAAAGACTACTCCTGAGCATAAGAAGGCAGACTCAAAGACTACTCCTGAGCCTAAGAAGGCAGACACAACAGGTTCTTCTGAGCCTAAGAAGACCGACACAAAACTGATGTCGGAATTTATGGAACCTGGACCTCTTTCTGCCGCTAAAACAGAAGTTAATATAAAAAATGAACCTCATTTGGAGAAGGCATCCACAATCGAAAAGAAGGAAACTGATTCAGAGAGTAAAGAAATAACAGTAAAATCAGAACATGGTAAAATAGAAGTGGCAGCCAAAGCGGTCAAAGATTCTGAAAAGAAAGATCAACTACTTAACCCAGACGAAATTGAACAGAAACAGAAGAATATGGAAATATTTGGATCAATCTTCTCAGATTTTTCTGCCAAAATACTGTCTGAACGATCTAATGAAATGACTGCCAGTAAGTACAACTTACTTTTAATGAATAACAAATGTATTAACTTTAGTTGTCTATGTTAGTTATTATCTATCATTCCATGAATGGTTAACGTATCTACTGTGAGTGTGTTGCAGTATAGAGAGCTACCATGTAACTACTACTTTCAGAACTGAAGTTGACACTGGGTGATCTGGATGTCCCTGAAGCCGATGACAATGAGAAGTCATGGGATGGTGAGTGTTGTCTGGCGTCTGCTTCCTGGTAACCTGTAGATATTTAAAAACTGTCTGTAATCGGAATCGGTATACTGCGTCTGAGTGGGGTATCAATGGTTCTATCTGCGGCATGATATTCCAGTGAGCTAGCACTATAAAAACTGGTGGAAATCCAGACTAGTACATATGTATGCAAGCCATGATGTGAGTGAATAATCTTGAAAGTGGCTGTTAACCCTAAATGAACCCTGACTCTTCCAATAATGACATGCTGTCATCTTTCCAGACACAGGGAAGTGGCATCTGCAGCTGTCTCCAGTCGATATGAAGGATCTTGGCCACGATGGAGTGAAGAAATCCTTTGGCATCTCACAGGACTCCGCTTTCTTCTTCTTGAGTAAAGGAAGCAAACATGAGGGGTGAGTATAGACTGGCACTGCATTCTCCATCACTGATATTGATCATTGTGTTTGCGACAATATAACATCTACCATGTGAATGATTGCATAGAAATCAATCGGAGTTATCCTTCAAAACTGGC
Organism: Lepetodrilus schrolli; assembly: GCA_032361225.1. NCBI lineage: Eukaryota > Metazoa > Mollusca > Gastropoda > Lepetellida > Lepetodrilidae > Lepetodrilus > Lepetodrilus schrolli. Next base: position 20,538 of record JAUTBT010084082.1, on the reverse strand, counting down.
ATAGCTGCCTTTTTGTTCTAATGTTGAAGCATATGTTTTCGATACTGATGTAGTTTATTTTGGTATTCCAGGCAGCTTGTGTTCATGTTCAGCCAGCACAGGGATGTCCAGCTTGTCATCAGTAAATTGGCGTGCATCCCCTTCACGTCCAAGAATGTCACACTGTCACTCACCAGGAAGAAGGGGCGTCATGGCAACGACATGGAGAATGGTATGTCAGCCTGGACATTATGATATGTTTTATCGGTATGTCTATGTAGTCATTGAAAAGTTACGTCATGCCTAGGGTTAGATGGTGGTTCAATGGAAGATGGTTAGCTTCAGAGCCAAGGGTCCTAATTTTTAATCAGACCGAGAACTTGAAATAAAATGCTGTGTGATAATGAATGATACAGGAGTCTTCACATTTATTAAGGCTTGTCAATGAACATACATTTAATAATCCTCATCAATGAACATACATTTAAATGGGGTTGTTTTTCAGCTGTTATGGTTATAATGACCAACTCTGCAGCCAACTTGACCATGCCTATCAGAGGGAAAGAGTGGATTGGAGAAGGTAAGTTCCATCTAGTTGGAGGTGGTGGGGTTAACATGGGGTCATTTGGCTAACAGATGTTCAGTGTAGCCTTCAGCTATTGGGTGGATGGGGCAGTTGGTAGATTTTTATGTTATGGTAGATAATAAGTGCATTAGTTCCAGCCAGTTCTGTTGATAGTTTAATCAAATAACCACTTAGGAGGAGCACTTTTCATGTTATTTGAAAGTTTAACGATTCTCTGATACTTTGTACAGTTGATTAGTGATTGGCCAGATAGGATCATCATTGTTCTGTCCCTATCACACATCTGTACTTCGTTATGCACTTTGATGTTCTAATGGCTCCATTTAGCTATATATCAACCCTTTCATAAATATGGAGAAGATTGAAGACGTCATCAGACAACATTGCTGAGAGAAGCACCTATAGAAGACTCTCCTGTCAGCCAGCCAGCTCTCCATATATAACTGACAGGTCCAACAAGACTGAAAATCCAGAAGCTGATCTTGAACAACTGAAATCGTCTTCTAGAGTTTTGGAAGAAAACAAGTCATTATCCCACCTTCTATCAAGGCGAATAGTATATTGATAAAGTAGTAATTTGGGCAATTATTCTTGTGGTCTTTTAATATGCATCCGTACAGATATGATAGATGAAGTCTGGTCATGTGTTTGGTTTTCTATCCTGACATTTCACACTGGTCCAGTGATAGATCCTGAAGAAGCTCACTTCGATGTGCAGCCGCTATTTCAACAACAACTGGGAGTCTTGAAGACTTGTCAGCAGTACTGACCGTCCTTGCCTCCTGGAGAAGCTTGTAGATGAACACTGGGCATCTCCCAACAAAGACAGGCTCTGTTTACCTCGGGCAACATGGAATCTGGCCATCCCCCAACAAAGACAGGCTCTGTTTACCTCGGGCAACATGGAATCTGGGCATCTCCCAACAAAGACAGGCTCTGTTTACCTCAGGCAACAGGGAATCTGGCCATCCCCCAACAAAGACAGGCTCTGTTTACCTCGGGCAACATGGAATCTGGGCATCCCCCAACAAACACAGACTGTTTACCTCGGGCAACATGGAATCTTGGCATCCCCCAACAAATACAGGCTCTGTTTATTTGCTGCAATCTGAAGCTGAAGAAATCCAGATTAAGCAGCGTGAACCTAGATTGGTGTCCAGTAGCAAGACCTGTGCTGGCAGCTCCTTTATCACACGCAGAGTAGATTCTGGAGATGTTTAGATTTGTTGTCTAGATATTAGTCATCAACAATTCAGAATCTAGCTATCTGTTGGGTCTGAAAACATTTTGAAAAATTCTCTGGGCCCATCAGACACCCAATTGGATGACTTTAGGCACCCTACTTGAAAACCAGGCTTCCAACTCACAAACTTGCAGTGAAATAATGCAACTTGGAGGCCATTTACTGGACAACTTCATTCACCACCTTTTGTCTTTGTTCTTTCTGTGAACTACTATTTTACTGAGTGCTGGACAACAGGTCGTATTCATAGGGTTGTTATATTGTATACATTGGTTCTGAGTCTATTACACTTTCCATAACTTCATGTATCCCTAGAAATGTCCCATGTCGGGGAACATCTGGCATTTTCATGTACACGTGCCTTCAGTATCCAGCAGCGAGTCTTGGAACTTGAAAAAGTCAATAGATTGCTGGTCCTTTATTCTTTAAAAATACAACTGAAGATGATGTGCAGAATAGAAGATTGAAAGATGATGTGCAGATAGAAGATTGAAAGATGATGTGCAGATAGAAGATTGAAAGCAGTAGCATCTGTCCTTGACCTCAAGTTAATTAATACCAGACCTGCCATGGTCAGACATTGATGCAGTCCTGAAGAAGCCTTAGAAGTCCAGATTGGTATCAAACTGTAACTAGTCGGTGACTTGGACCTGGAATTGCTTCCCCTGTGTATTTGGGTCCTGCCATTCCGTCCCATGTGCATACTAATAGTTGTGAACTTCTGATTGTTCAACGGTAGTACTCCTTTCAACTGCATTGTTCTTGATCAACTCTGTATGTTGTTCTATCTGCTTTGAAGGTCACAGTGTCTCCATTTGTCATCCTGCGATGCAGAATCTGATTTGGTTTTATTTAGAAAAGAGGTTCTAATGAAAGTTAATATTTTGATTTATTTTACAGTGAAAATGTTTTGAGGAAAATAGACTACGAATAATTTCACTTTCAATATTGCCAGAGGAGTAAGATTTGTTGTAGATATATGCAATCTCCACCATATCTTTATGACTGGTCACATGATACATCATGATCCTGCCAAGAGTCCCGTGAAACGCGTCGCACCAATCACATCGCACCAAGCAGCTGTTGGTAATGTCTGATGCAGCATCCATGAGGGCGACTGGTGACCGAGGGGCCAGAAATCTGTTGTCCACGTTGATCCCCCAGCTTCATCGCGAGATATCCACAGGATGAGATGTGTGCAGTCATGTTGTTCTATTTCAGGCAAACTTAAAAATAGACAATTAGTCGTGGACAACGTACCAGTGGGAACTTCCCGCGAGATGATAGAAGTCATGTTCCCGTACACGCTCAGTGTTAGGTTCCAGAGTTTGAAGGTTGGAGAGAAATCTGGGTGAGTATCATATATCTATGGAAACGGAAGGGCTCGTCCTTTACCTTATACCCTTATTACCCCAAATACATTTAGCTTGGTATGGGTCAGCCACTATTTAACTGTTATCACAAGCAATAACGTGCAAACATCTTTTTCATTTACAATGCCAATCTAGCCATATTCAATGGTGAGATAATATGATTCTCATATTCATCTCCCTTCAAAATATTCTCATTGTAATCCTTTGCTTCTATTTCCTGAACATCTCATCTCTACTGCTCTCTGATACTGCTCACAAAAGGTAAACACATTTCTTTTGCGACAAATAAACATTTTACATTAAACATCATATTCCTGCTCGATGGAAGCGAGTAGTGAGCGTCCCTCCAGCCAAACCTGGCAGCCAGTGGAAGGACATGGCTATTGATACAAGCAGAGGACCACTGGCATAGCAAGGCAGAATCTGCCAATCAGCATCACAGGAAGTGAACTTTCTGACATGGCCACCAACAACTGCCACACCAAACGTCTAGAAGAACATTTCAACAAGCCTGAGCACAGCTGCTGGGCTCCATGGTCTGTGTAGACATGTTTTTTTTGCAATCTTCACTGGAATATTCAGCCTGATGTTCATTCAATTCCTTTCAGTAATATTGTGGGAATAGTATCTACACTCAAGAGAACCAGGAAGCAAAGCATTTTAGATTTATCATAGTAGATTCATCAGTTAATTTCTTTACTCCATTGCCAACTAAACTGACAGTTGTCTGGTACACTATGTTAAGACTGAAACTGACTGAAATGTTCCAAATGTGTGGTCCATCTATCCTAGTCTAATCTGTCCTCCATCTTGTGCTGTTCTATCGGTAGGCAGCTGGTAGTGCAGTGGTAGATTAACTAATTTTGTAGCCAAAGGTCACAGGTTGGAACCTGTCAGGGGAAGTCTGTAGGACTAAGTGTTGCAGTAAACCTGCAAGGTGAGGTACTTATAGAGGATGACAACTCTGTACTAGTACAGAGAGATCATCCTACTATGATGACATTGGAAAAGCAATGATGGGCGAAATAATAATACGCTTGGTTTTCTAATCTATGGTTCATTTAGCAGTATGATGCCTGAAGGTGTATGAATACATCTCTAGCCTGTCAAGAGGGTGGTGGGTGGAGTATGTGGTGGGTGGGGTGGAATTGGTTCGTGGTTGCTTTATAGTCTGATGATTGCAGTTGTTATTTTCCTATGCCAAGCAACAACTTGCATTTGGTGCAAATATTAGAATCTGCCCACCCTACCCACTGTGTGGTACAATAATAACACCACCAGTCCACCCTACCCACTGTGGTACAATAGTAACACCTGGAACTACATTGCACTGTTCTAGTATTGCATTTACTCCTATCCTTTTGTGAGCAGTATATATACACCTCAGAATGCCTCCTTACAAATTCTTGTTACAAAACATGTCAACATCCCCATCAACAAATATACATCATTTGCACAGTCCATGCTTATTGCCAATGAAATGTTCCCTCTTTATATTTAGTTCTATCCATGCTTTGAACATGATAAAGACCACCCAAAGTGTAACTACGAGCGACTAAATGACAGAGACAAATACATGACAAAGAATTGACTGCCGGGCAGTTGATTGGTTATTTGGTAGTGCGCATCCTATCCTATAGTGTTTACAGTGTTATTTCCACCTTTTAACTCATTTAAAACAGCCCTCAAAACTAGCCTCTTCAAATTTTATTATGTTCAATTATATGTAGCATTATGTGCATGCATTCATGGGTGGATATGGTGCAATTTAAATTATTATTATTATTATTATTATTATTATTATTACTGCCAGAATCAAAGTCACTTGTATGTGACAATGTGACTTGCTCTACCTGTGCATGTCATGTGTACACTTTTTAGTCAATGAATAATTATTGACGAGTCAGAAACATTTAGAGCTAGAGTTGGTGGTTGAGGTTTCTGTTGCAAATGATAGAAAAGCCAGTAGGAGCTTCACACATACCAGGTATGTCATGACTGTAGATAAATAACTGTCTGGATTGTTGCTTTTATTCAATGGGGGCCATTTTAAACAATAAAGGCATATGTAGTATGTCAGTGTAATTTCTTTTGAATAATATATTTGCCAGTCATAACACAATTGCAAATGTTCTTATTCTCCAGAAATATGTTTTATTAAGTATTTCTTTTCGATCTTCAAATATTGTGACTGACATAATTTCCCCTTGTCCATTGACTGTTCTCCTGAGACCATCTAATGATCTACGCAGACAACAGCTGAAACCCAACAGCATTCACTCCTGAGACCATCTACTGATCTACACTCTACACAGACAACAGCATGCCCTCTTGAAGCCACTGATCTACGCTGAAACCCAACAGCATGCACTCCTGAGACCATCTACTGATCTACACTCTACACAGACAACAGCTGAAACCCAACAGCATGCACTCCTGAGACCATCTACTGATCTACACTCTACACAGAAAACAGCTGAAACCCAACATCATGCACTCCTGAGACTATCTACTGATCTACGCAGACAACAGCTGAAACCCAACAGCATGCACTCCTGAGACCATCTACTGATCTACGGAAACAACAGCTGAAACCCAACAGCATGCACTCCTGAGACCATCTACACATCTACGTAGATAACAAGTTAAACCTGGCAGCATGCACTCCTGAGACCATCCACTCACCTACCCAGCTAACAACTGGGTTATTCACCCTACTCACTGTTGGTTGTTGCAATTGTTTGATGACTGGCAAACTTATATTATGAATATAGGAGATACATTCTATTTCATCTAAAAAAAAATCATTATATAATCAATCCATTCATTCTTCTGAGCTCATATTTGTAGTTGCAGATAAGTAAAACTTATTAAACATGTGTTATCTTGTGAGATAAGGGCAGTTCCCATCAGGACTTGGTGTTAAATCTCCAAATGTTAATGCATGTATAATGGATCTGGACATTGATGTAGCTGACCACCAACAGCAGTCCACTGGATGTTTGTTCTCAGCATTAGAGTTTGTTCTCAGTGTTAACTATGGTGATGAAGACTTACACTGCCCTGTGCTGTGTTGCAGGTCGGCCACTCTGGAGTGCTCCAGCACAGCGATGGCCCGCTCGGTGAAGAAGATCTACTCCGAGGTGAAGATCGGCCACAGCATACTGGAGCTGAAGAGAGTGACCACTGACGACAGTGACACCAAAGGTCAGGAGAACGAGTTCATGTATTTCAGAGAAATAGCAGTTCCATAGTATTGTAGCAGCATGTATTGTTTGACTCTCTCCATGCTGAATGCAACTGGAAATATTCATGTATTTCAGAGCAATTCAGTTTCATCATTCCATGTGTTCAGTCATTTATCTCACTTTTAGTCAAACCTATTTTTGCATGGTTTTCATGCTGCATTTCATTTTAACGCATTCATATTGTATAATTAATTAATTCATCATCACGTATGGGTGAAAGATTCCCACTGTGACGTAAAACAATAATTCACTCACTCACGCACTCATGTATATCAGAGAAATAGCATTTCCATAGTATTGTAGCAGCATGTATTGTTTGACTCTCTCCATGCTGAAGGCAACCGGAAATGCCCTAAAGAGCAGTGTCTGCCTAATCCAGCCGGAAGAGGCTTAATTTATTACATGTAGTAATGTACTACTACTAGACTGTGATTGATATTTGAAGTACAATGTTTGAAGAATATGGAGCAACTATTCGACTCATTGAGTGGTATTTCTATCATTGAATGGTATTTATAGGCATTTCTATCATTGAGTGGTATTTCTGTCATTGAGTGGTAGTATTTCTATCATTGAGTGGTTGTATTTCTATCATTGAGTGGTATTTCTATCATTGAGCGGTAGTATTTCTATCATTGAGTGGTATTTCTATCATTGAGTGGTTTTCTATCATTGAGTGGTAGTATTTCTATCATTGAGTGGTATTTCTAGGTATTTCTATCATTGAGTGGTAGTATTTCTATCATTGAGTGGTATTTCTAGGTATTTCTATCATTGAGTGATAGTATTTCTATCATTGAGTGGTGGTATTTCTATCATTGGGTGGTATTTCTAGGTATTTCTATCATTGAGTGGTATTTCTATCATTGAGTGGTATTTCTATCATTGACTTTTCTATCATTGAGTGGTATTTCTAGGTATTTCTATCATTGAGTGGTAGTATTTCTATCATTGAGTGGTGGTATTTCTATCATTGAGTGGTATTTCTAGGTATTTCTATCATTGAGTGGTATTTCTATCATTGAGTGGTATTTCTATCATTGAGTTTTCTATCATTGAGTGGTATTTCTATCATTGAGTGGTATTTCTAGGTATTTCTATCATTGAGTGGTAGTATTTCTATCATTGAATGGTGGTATTTCTATCATTGTGTGGTATTTCGATTATTGAGTGGTATTTCTAGGTATTTATATCATTGAGTGGTAGTATTTCTATCATTGAGTGGTGGTATTTCTATCATTGAGTGGTATTTCTATCATTTCTATCATTGAATGGTATTTCTATCATTGAGTGGTATTTCTATCATTGAGTGGTATTTCTATCGTTGAGTGGTATGACTTGTCATTGAGCGGTATGATGCTCTTCTTTCTTTTATTAACTTTGCGTATGGGTGAAAGATTCCCGCTGTGACGTAAAACAATAATTCACTAAATTCTTTCTTTTCTCACTCCACTATTGCCTGTTTTTGTTTTCCTGCATGAAATTTATAAACCACTTCAAATCGGCGTATTGTTAAATTGTAATTAGAATAATGTTCCTTATATTGAGCACTGTAAGTTTTATTTCATTGAACAGCATATCATTCACCATTATGAGGCATTGTGTCCAATTATCTCAAATCGGAGTATGACTAAATTGTATTTTCAGAGAAGGAAGAGAATGGCAACAAAAATACTACTACTACCACCAACAGTAGCAGCAGCTCGTCGTCTAGAAAGGAGTCTCCACGTAAAAGCAGTGACCGGCGAGATGACAGACGCAGTGACCGCCGTGATGACCGTTCCCATAGCAGCAGTCGCAGTAGTCACCGGGACGATAGCCGTCCTGAGAGAAAGTGGGATTCTAAGACCAGTCTGAAACAGGAACAAGCCAAGAAGATACGGGACCGCAGTCGACAGATCCTCAATAGACCTGGACAGAACAGACCAGTATCAAACCAAGACAGATCTGGACATAGCCAGGACAGAACTGGACCAAACCAAAACAGATCCGGACAGATGCAGAATAGACCTGGACAAAACCAAAACAGACCTGGACAAAACCAAAACAGACCTGGACAGAACCAGGACAGACCTGGACCAAACAAGAACAGACCTGGACAAGAACAGATCCAAAGAAACATCCAAGAACAGATTCAACAGCAGAGACAGCAACAGGTAATGTCCATTCATGTATGGACCCACATCCTTCAAAGTCAACCCACTCATGGATTATATGAATAAATATTTTTGGCAGGTCCATAATCTGACAAATATACTAAGTCTAGCTTAAAACTGTACTTCCTTGCATGTTTTTTGTATATTATTAAAAACTATTTGCTAGAGAAAACCTATTCAATTACAAAAGTAGCAGAAGTGTTCGATAGGCACGATGTCATCAAAATTAATTTCATTTGACCACAGGCAATGCAGCAGAAACAGCAGATGATGATGATGAAGCAACAGCAGATGCAGCAGAGTCAGATGGCCATGGCTCAGGCATCCATGATGGACAGCCGGGGCGACGGACTGCTGGGAGCTGCCCCTCACATGCAGGGCCTCCCGGGGCCGGCCCAGAGCCTCCCTGCACACATCCAGATGGGGCCTGGCATGAACATGAACATGATGAACCAGCAGCAGCAGTTGGAGAGGATGAAGATGGATGAGATACAGAGGCAACAGGAAATGGAGAGACGTCTGGAGATGGAGCGAAGACAGGAGATTGAGCAGCAAGAAATTGAGAGACAGGAGGCCGAACAGCAACAGGAGTTAGCCAGAAGACAGGAGATTGAGAGGCAGCAAGAACTTGAAAGACAACAGGCCATTGAGAGACGCCAGGAATTGGAGAGACGTCAGAGAGAGGAGGAGATTATACAACGAGAGCGGATAGAAGCTGAAAGAAGAGAGCGGGTGTTTCAGGAACAGCAGCAGTTGAAGCGGGAGGCTCTGCTACGAGAGGCACAAATGCCCAGACCAATCCTGAGGAAGCCCCACGATCCAGAGATGCCCCCTCTTGAGCACGATACCGAATCCTGGCAGCAGCCATCTCTGAGGGCAGGGCAGCCAGGTATGCAGAGAATCCCACCCAGATCTGCTGCACATGGTCAAGGCGGGATTTACGACAGAGGTCAGAGGTCAGAGTTTGCCGAGGAGAGGCCTACGAGAGAGCAGGATTGGGGCAGAAATCAAGCAAGACGTGATAACGTGTTTACTCCAGAGTCCCAGGATCAGGAATACTGGGGTGAAGAACCTGTATATGGGCAAGGTGAGTTCAGAGTGGTCACATGGTCGCCTCAGATCTGTCATGAATACAATTGTTGTTTTGATGTTCCACTAGTCTATTCTTTATAGTGCATATTATGGGAGTATTCTATGTAGGTCTATTCTGAATGAGTCGTCGTAAATGGGTGAAAGATTCCCGCAGCGACGTTAAACTGCATAATCACTCGCTCATTCTGAATTGGTGGCCAATTTGATCTGTTCAATTTATGGCAGATATTGTTGGAGTTAAACGACCTGATTCCATTTTGTGTAGCTTACCCAATGTCCATTTCAGGCATGAACACGTTGAAGAGACATGGACAGATGTATGAGGAGTCTAGCGTTGTTGATAAGAGGCAGAGAATGGACCAGGTAGGATTCCAGATATTATTAATACTATTACTAGATTCATTGTACATACCGCAGGATTCACTCTAAAGCAGATTAGTCGTTAGATAGTCATTTTGATTGTCAGCATTGTGGGGATTCATGTACAGTATGAAAAATATCATATGTTATGAAAGTCTATATGTTTGAATACTATTACTACTTTGCTTTATTGATGTGTATTTGCTCTGTTCCAGGTACATGGCGGCCATAGTGATGACTATCAAGTACAAGACATGGAATGGTGCGTTCTAAATACATTGTACGCCTGTCTATCATCCTTGGCATTAAAAGTCGGGCATCTTATCTTATAAGGGTGGTGGTCACCATCCTGATCCTACAATCAGTTTACAATTGATTGTAGCTCTGTGGATCGGGGCCCCTGTAATGTGAATTAATCTCCATGGTCAAATGATGGGGTGTGTAACATCCTCTACGTTGTTATCCCCAGGGATCAGTCCAAGTGGAGCTCAGGTGTGTCCCAGGGTCTCCTCCCAAAACCAACAGACAGCCAGCAGCCCCACATCCACGACTACGGCCATCAGTCACAAGCAGACGGAATTTGGGACGATGACCGGCATGCAGGGTAGGCCCACATCAACTTAGAACTACAAACACAAATATCTAAAGCCCACCGCACATGGAGGGAATTGTGCTGTGCACTTGGCCACGCGTGGCAGAGTGCACAGCACAATCCCCTCCGTTTGTGGACTACTATTTGCAAGAATTCGGACACGTGTGGCAATTATATAGTACAATCCTCTCAGTTTGTGGTCTACTATGTGCGAGAATTCAGCCACTCGTGGCCATGTGGCAATTATCTAGTGCTGCGCACTCGGCCACATGTGGCCGAGTGGACAGCACAATTCCCTCTGTGTGCGGTGGGCATTAGGAAACTATTTGGATCAAACACAAACCATTGGCCTTGGCTATACTTTTTTTTTTTTTTTATCTTGCCCAAAAATTAAACCTTTTCGACCTAGCCTACTTTTCCAGGTAGATTAAATAAGTATCAATTTAATAATTATCAAGTTTGATTTGATTATTCAAATAGTTTGTTATTTGACTTTCAATTATTTGACTATCAATGGCACTATGAACCTATCACAACTGCTAACACTTGTGTTTCAGGAATGACACTCAGCCAGGGTTGCTGCCAGTTCCTGGCCATCTACATGGACAACAAAGAGGTCCACAGAACCAGCAACAGAACAGACGTCCACACCCTCAGCAACACCAACAGCAACAACAACAGCAACAGCAACATAGTACACGTCAACAACAAAATCGACCACAGCAAAATCAGCGGCAAATGCAACCAAACATGAGTCAGCATCGCCAAGGTCACAGTCAAGGTCAAGGAAGTCAGCAGCAGACCTTGATGCAGAAGCAGATGATGCAAGCTGCTGGGAGATTCCAGCCAAAGATGGTGCTGTTGCCTACACGACTGTTGCCAGGAAACAAATAATACAATACGCATGTCCAATATACGACTTTTATCACTGGTGTTCTACCGGTAACTTCCAAAAATCGGTAAAATTAGGGTTTCTGTTGTATCTTCACTTCACCATCAGTTTTACTAGAACTGTAGAAAGATGACCACGGAGAAGTTTGCCAGGTTTCATAAATCTGTCTTTTATTAGCTGTAGTGCAGTAGAGCCACCCTTACCGTGCCTGTCTATGTAGGCTTCTTTTGGACCAGCGTGGATGCTCGGCCTAAGGTCATTGTCTTGAGTACTGGATCGCCATGGCAATTTCAGGGAGCAGCTCCAGTTAAACCCTAGCATTGTTGAACCACACGAGTTGCATGTGTCCCATAATCATGTTAAATATGATATACAGTACTGTATTCTGTTAATATGTGTTAAATATGCCATACTGTATACCTTTCATACTTGACTGCATGTGCAGCAATGACACGCATACACGTGATCATATGTACCTTGGACCAGTGGAATAAATGAGTTGACATTGTGAATACTGTTTGTCATGTTTTGTCTGCAACACTTGCATCATACAACAGCATTAATGTCTTCACACCCTTGGGCAGTTAACCCTCTCCCTGCTGGATTAGGCACAGACACTGCTCTTTAGGGCAACTCCGGTTGCCTCCAGCATGGAGAGTTAATACAGCGTTATGCGCAGCGTGAAATGCAAGGCAATGACACACTGTTCATTGCTGTCTTTGGCAATGTCTACATGAGGTTAAATACAAACAATTGTCACTAGCTGTACGCACGTTCAAAGTTGTCAAAACACAACTGCATTATCGTTGGCTAAACTGGGGGGGAAATGGTGTAAAACACTGCATAAACTGCCCAAGTGTGCGAAGACCTTTAGGATGTCGTACAAATGAAAAGTGAGGAAAATATAGAATGGATTATTAAATATGTAAGTTGTATTTCACATAAAATTAGTAAGTTATAGATCAAGGCATTGTGGGGAATTGTGAGCTGTTCATAGAGGGTAGTATTGCACCATGGATAAAGTGGAAATAACGAGTTAGTTTTAGAGATTGGCCCTGGGTAAAAGTACTTGATCAGTGTATAAAAATATACACACATAAAGTATTCTTGCTCATTTTCCAACTATTTTAAAGCCCTCGTTTTCAACATCAAACTCAGAAGATTTTAAAAGGCATACAATCACGGTTTGTTGACATTTCATGGTCAAATGTATTTTAACTTGGAAAGTATGTACATTTGATTTGTTTACACAAGTACATTGGGCAACAAGCTACATTTCCCCATGTCCCACTGGTTTTCAATATTTTCATATTTTACTCTTTGGAAGCTCATCAGCATTATGTGAGTGAGTGGGAATGTTATGCTGTTATTCACAGTATTTAAAAGATTTGGGAGATAATGGCTTATATGGCAGTGGTCTAGAGGTTTCGAGCCTAGCTGTAAATGGGTACATGGTAGGATGAGATGGAATTGTGAATATTAACCTAGTGTCTGAGCTTAGGTTGTATATTCCCAAGGGTGTTGAGAAGTTCAACTGTGCATATTGACCTGGGTAGTAATGTCGCGCTTTGAGCATGCTTTCAAGCATGAGTATAACACATTATGTTAGAAGTTTATTATTATAATATTATTGAGCCATGGCAGGTACAGAATCGCAGAATAATAACTACACATACTATGCATAGACATTTTATAATTTCTCCAACCTGTGCAAAGCCGGCTCTGTGGTGTAATGGTTAGAGCATCGCCCCGGAGTGCGGAAGGTCACGGATTCGATCCCCGGTCGTGTCATACCAAAAGACCTTAAAAGATGGTACTTGTTGTTCCCCTGCTTGACACTGCATTAAAGGGGTAAAGCAAGGACTGGTCGGCTTGGAGTCTGAGTGTGTGTCTGAGTGGGATATTCATGTTCTATCTGCAGCATGTGATATTCCAAGTGAGCTAGCACTATAAAAACTGGTGGAAATACAGACTCGTACAATCAGTACATATGCATGCAAGCCATGATGTGAGTGAAACAATCTTGAAAGTGGCTTTAAACCCCAAATCAACCAACCAACCAACTTGTGCAACATCTGCAACAAGACTCAAATTTGAAATGTTTATGTGTTGTAGCCTGATACTCTCATCCCTTTAGGGACTAAGGAACAGAATCTTCACCAACTGTTCACTTGTAGAAAGCACAAGGAAGTCACACTATTACATCATGGTAATAGACTAATAGTGATACAATTTTCTCCAAAATGATGCTTATATCAATAAATAGTCGCTTTCCCTCTTTGTTTATGTTTATCAGGGGCACATGCTGAATGAAATATGAATGATAATTTGAGGTTATTGAATTAATCCAGTAAACAAATGTACAGCACATAGATCACTGAATTTATTTTAAAGCAGTAACACCAGAAAGCCCATTAAAATAGAAAGGAAAGTATTGGTCTAGTTATTGTTAAAGCCTAGTAAATAACATAAGCAATTTCAACCAATAGTACAGATTAGTATTGATATTTTGACAAATTATACATGATCATACATGTACCTTACAAGTGCCAAATAAAATATTTATAGTCAAATACATAATAATAATAATTTGGATTTTCATAACATTCCATAAAACAAAATATAATCGTCTCTGTCCTAGATCTACATTATTACAATTAAATAATTAATGGTATTATATTGCCCATGTGTGTGTGAAGATAGTGTTATAGTTTTGCACAGTATGACGAACAATGGTCATGACACGGTGCGGACAGTGGTGATGGCATAATTTTACTCATGTAAATATAACTTTTCTACAAGGAACAGAAGCAATGTTGACGTATTTTAATGTATCTTCATTAAAATTCATTATGGGCAATTTAAACAATAACCCACAAGTTTCAAGCGATTACAGATTATCTTTCCCTCGCTAAAGCTCGTGACTTACAACATTAATTTCACTCAGAGAAAGATAATCTGTAATCTCGAGTACCTCGTGGGTTATTGTCTATATATACAATTATTTTTCTAAACCAAATATTTCTCGTGCATTGTTTCTACTTTGGCTTAGTAATATATATTTGGTAAAATTAATCTTACGTTTTTAGTAATTAAGTGCTTTAATGGTATTAAATAAATCAACAAGTTGAATGCAGAGATCAAATGTAGTTGGTATTAGACATTAGTCTTGGCAAAACAATTTCTTTGCGCTATTTCGTTTGTGAGTACAGTACGTCTTTTGGACACACCCATTTTCTGCGCTCTGCTATGTCACGTGGTTAGCCTAAAACGGAAAGGAATACATATTTCGTTTTTACAATAGAATTTACGACAGACTAGCTTACTATTTTAGTTCATTCAGGTAATTAAGATTAGAATAGTAAATTCAAGGTTCGCCGGTCATTCTTTATAGTTTTTTTTGTATTTATTATTATTGTCTGCAAATATATCTGTGAAATTTGTCAATATTTCGGAAATTTCATTGCCTGACAAAGCGTCCATGCCAAATGATAGAACTAACATTTATTCCAATGTTGATATTTCCCATCGTCGGGGGTTTTCGCGATAGTAAACAAATAACGCTGCTCACCTCGTTATAAGACGCCATCGTGTTTTTCTTCTAATTTCCTCGTTGAAGTTGAAGATAAATGTACATACTAGAATAGTCTGACATTGCATAGTTACATAACCAGCAATAGGGGGAAAAAAGTGGTCCAGAACTAGCCAAACAACTGTATGTGTATTCACAAATACCTTAATTGCATTATCAAACATTCAAACATACAATATTCAATATTTATTGTAAATTACCACTACACAATGTATGGTTTAATATTTAAATTATTCAAAACAAAAATGAAATGTTCCAAAGATGGTATTTTTGTTATATATAATATAATAGTAATGGCTATTTATACCACACCATATCCACCCACTAGTGCATGCTCATAGCGCTACATAATATATACATGTTAATTTAAAAACTAAATTACAGGGATATAGTAAATTGTAAGTCAATTGTAAAAAAGCCGGAATAAGTGGGTCTTAAGAGCAGATTTGAAACGTATTAAGGATGGGGATTGTTTAATGGCATGAAGAGAATTGCAGAGTGTTGCTGCTACATAACTAAATGTATAATAACAAATACAATGACTCGAAAGGTTTTCAGATTTTAAAAAAACACTATTTTAGGCATTAATGTGATACCATGTAATTGTGCAGCTGTAGATTGTTTGTCTTAACAGTTTACTAGCATATGAAAACACAAGTTACCAAGATAAATTTAGCTTTTTATTTGTGTGTTTTTGTTATGGTAAACATAGATGTGAAAGATAGTTACTTTGTAACTGTCAGTATCGGCATTTACCCTGTTTACAAGTGTTAAAAAATAACTTGCATTTTTATGTTGTTGTTTTCCTTTTATTGAGGATTCAATAATGACCTATGTGATGATACACAACACAATCTAAAGTGGGTGGAAATAGGTGACTGGCAGAAACTGGGATATTTATCTGGTTGATGAACAAGTCTGTATGATGGTGGTATCTGCATATTGTTCATGAATTATTTCAGACACAATGGATGCAGATGACTACTTGGAAGGCGACTGTGGAAGCGATGTTGGTGAGGATGAAGATTCCAATAATGAGTCGGCCTCTGACTTTGATGATGATGAAATGATTGTCGTGGAAGAGATAGGGGAAGAGGAAAACGAAGAAGAAGATGATGATGTCATCATTATGGAAGAGGAAAATACAATTCCTCCAAAGTCATTAGTATCTAAACCCACACAAAACGTTGATGTAAAAGACAAACTAAAGGATTCCAATGATTCTGCTAATGGAGGGGATAGAAAAAATGTGGATTCCAGAAATGGGAAAAAGAGGAAGAACTCTGATGAAAGAAAGCCGACTGAGAAGAAAGACAGCAGACCACAGTTTTCAGGTAAGCCTCCAGGACCTCCAGGCAGGAAGGACACTAAGCCTGAAGAATTCTCTGAAGGAGAGAATGAAACTGATGAGGACCTCGAGTCAATCGAAGCTGAGCTGAGTGATGAAGAAACAGACATTAAAACTGAAAGTAACAATATTAAGTCACCAAATAAATCGTCCAAACAATCTTTTTCAGAATTGACAACTAAATCTCCCAAAGGGTCTGTTAAAGAATCGACAACTAAATCTCCCAAAGGGTCTGTTAAGGAATCGACAACTAAGTCGCCCAAAGGATCTGTTAAGGAATCTCCAATTGTAAAGAAAGATGATACTACAGTCAAAAAGAAGGCCAACAAAGATGATGTGGTAATGAAAGAAGCTGATAAAAAGGAACCATCAAAGTCGGGTAGCATTGTCCTGGATTCTTCTAAGGATGAGAAATTAGAAGACGTAATTGCAGCAAAGGAGGCACTGAAGGAAAAGAACAAGGATATTTTAGCTGGGATCTTCTCAGATGTTTCTGTCGCTATCCTCGATGAACGGTCTAGTGAATTGACTGCCAGTAAGTGGAATTTTCAATGGCCTTAGGAAATATTTCAAATATTTAACTGTCAAAGTGTGCAAAATCAAAAATGTATAAATTGCACCAATATTGTATTGCTTGTTGCTGATAAAAGCAATTATCTGATTACTAGTATATTATTATGGTTGTCAGACCTATGATGTCATAAATTCCTCATCTTTGTTATTCAGTATCATCTGTCATAATATTGACATGACATCTGAATTTGTCATGATATATTATATTTTATTTGACATTCTAACATGTGAAGAGAGAGCTAAGTTTAGTTTATAACTGTATACAAACCCGACTGCTATTTTCAGAGCTGAAGTTGACTTTGGGTGATCTGAGTGTTCCTGAACGCAACAACCAGGAGAAATCGTGGGATGGTCAGTGTCTCTTTGTATTTTATGATCTAGGAAATTATGAAATGTATTTAAATCATTACTGATATATAACATATTTTTATAACACAAGCCGTGATACAGTGGACCTCCGTTTACCCGGACTTCAGATATCCGGTTCCTTCGTTATCCAGATGCTTTTTACCGGGAACCAATTATCTTCTATATAACTCTTGACATACACTTGTCAAATTCAGATATCCGGAAATTCAGTTACCCGCTTGATTTTGCTGGGAACGCCACCGTCCGGGTAAATGGGGGTTTACTGTATATGTGAAGTAATCGTGAAATCACCTCCAAACCCCAATTTATAAAGAAATAAATTAGAAATATATCAGAATTTGTCTATTCAACAACTCATGTAAGTTATATGTTATTTTTACAATTCTGCCAGTGGATGAAATACTTTGCTATATATTAAATCAAATATTGATTAAGTTCCTATTTACAATAAAGTGCCAAGTGTATTTATTGATTATCCATGACCACTGTTTATTACCAGCCACAGTGAAGTGGCATCTGCAGGTATTGCCCGTCGATACAAAAGACCTCATTCATGACACTGTGAGGAAGTCCATGGCTATTGCACAGGATTCAGCATTCTTCCTTTTGAGTAAAGAAAGAAAACATAGAGGGTAACTATTGATATCTTATATTAAATCTAAACAATATGAGAATAAAAATGTAATAAACTATGAAAATGACGGGAGATGTAAACTGGAGATGCCCTAAAGAGCAGTGTTGTGCCTAATCCAGCTGGGAGAGGGTTAAATAACTTTCTGTTTGGTGTTCCCATGTTTCCAGACAGCTCGTGTTGATGTTCAACAAGTGGCAAGATGTCCATCCCGTGATCAGCAGACTATCGGCCGTCCCGTTCTCCGCCAACATCATAACGTTCTCTCTGACCAGGAAGAAGGGGCGTAATGGTCGTGACTCCGAGAACGGTTCGTTCATCTCCATCTTGACTTGTTCATCACTCCACCTCAGTTTGTCATGTAGTGCATGGAAAATGTAAAACATTCAAATGCCTGGACATTCTGAAAACTCATCTGAGCAAAACTTAAAGGTGGCAGAGATTAAGTACTGACACCTTCCATTGGGGAGTAAAGAAATTGGATGTATACTGAAACACTTTGAAAATGCAATGTCAAGTCAAAATTGATTTAAAATGCAAAAAGACATATAAAAAACTGAAACATTGAAGTAAAACCATTTAAAGAGACTTGTACTGAAAGGTCAACAAGAAAGATTTTATCACAGTTCATATGAGAGCACTGTCAGGTTTCGTCAATACCGATTGTTACTGCCATCATTACAAACACACTCGGGCAGGTACTAGTGCAGTGTTAGAACGTTGGACTTTGGAGCCAACGGTTCCAGATTCAAATCCCAACCCGGGAGCCCGGCATCAATGTTACATTTCTGACGCAATATTGATATCATCCTTGGTCTATCAGTACCAGCCGCTGCTCACAGGTTTACTGCAACATTCAGCACTATGGATGTTGCAGGTTTCCTACTGCCCTAAACTAACAAGCCATGACATAAGTGGAAAAATCTTGAAAGCAGCTCTATAATCCAATATTAAAAAAATCAAAAACACATAACGAACACGCGATCTCGATTGTCTTGTATGAACTTCCTATGACGTCCAACAGTCTGACTAGCCACCTTTGCAGTGACAAGGAAGTAGTCTTGCTGATGGTTCAGTAGCATTTGTCAGTCCTGTATCGTTTTATCATTGATGCAGCCGCAAAATCGTATATGGTTGCACATTACATCGCATTGTAACACATTTAGGATATTTCTAGCAATTTGATTGGTCAAGGAATAAAATGTTCCGGGATGAAATATTATTAGATCTTGGGGCCACATCACGGTGTAGTGATAACGATCATTACTGATTTTGCTATGTGGCGGCCGCAGGTAGACTTACACCTCGGAGAAAGTAATGAGGTTTTCGGTAATGAATTTCAAGAAATATGCCATACTTCCTAATGACGTCACTACAGATGACTTCATTTAATCTTATCACAGTTGCCGTTTCAAGGCTCCCCGCTAACTTGGGCGCTGATAAATGACATAGCAAATTTCCGACTGGTTTAAGTCGCCCATTTTATTGTTATGAATGGGAATTTTTCACCACCATCATTTGCACAAGCAAATATTTAGCTCCTAAGTGTCACATCTCTCTGTGATATTCCACTCATTAGCTGCCCAATGCTCTCTCCTTGTTACTGTTATTATGCCTTCCATATTTACAAGTGAAGTAATTCAAACTAAAGCCTGATTTAAAAAAAACAACATCTTTAATGCATCCAAGTATCTGTTTTTCATGTGCAATAAATAAGCCGTATTGCAAGAATTTTAGTGTGCATGTCAAATGTTGAGATTTTAACTCGTGCTAGATTTCCAATCAATGTTAACATGGGATATGGTAATAAGAGAACATATTTTAGATTTTTTTTTCAATATGAATGTGGCAAAGAAAAAAATGTAAATTACAAAAATGAGTAATTGCGTTTTCAAAGTAGTGCAGTATATTATGAATGTGTGTGATGTATGATATAGAGTAGTACAGGCTGCATTGGCCTGTCAGTACCAGCTGATGCTCACAGGTTTACTGCAACATTCACATGTTGTGGGCTTCCTCCTGCACTAAAACTGACAAGCCGTGATATAAGTGAAAGAATCTTGAAAGCGGCTCTAAAACCCAATAAAAATACAACATACAGACTGACAATGTCTTGTTTCTGCTAATTGACAGTTATTAATATCACAGTTCAAGAATGGCCATTGCATGTGTCGTACAGTATATTAGTCAGCTTTTATTAATATTTATGAGATGTTATTATTTAACTGGGCTGTTTATTTTCCAGTTGAGTTGACAATCCTGTCCAACTCTGCAGCCATGCTCCAATCAGCTTTGCAAAAGAAAGAGGCGATTTTCGGTATGGATTTCATATTATTGGGATGTTGAGATTTACTTGCATTAGTGGCATTCTTCACTAATAGGGGCGGGTGGTAGCGCAGTGGTAGAACAGTTGGACTTCGGAGCCAAGGTTCCAGGTTGAAATCCCACCCCGGGGGCCCAGCATCAATGTTTGTGAAAGTTACCTTTCTGACGCGATATTGATA
>JAUTBT010084081.1:0-12592 GCA_032361225.1 Lepetodrilus schrolli | reverse complement strand
ATCTTGTAAAGCGGGGTGGGGGGAGGGGGGATGAGGGAATCAAATATCGAGCTAAAATGCGAAAAGTATTTGTAAAGTATTGATGGAAATGACTTATCCCTGGAAACCACCTTCAGGAGAAGAGCCAATCAAAGTTAACTTTACAATCAGACAGACTTCAAGCCAATCAAAATAGACGTTTGAAATATCGTCTCAAGTGTTGAATAGCGTCAGTGAGCATGGACTATCAAACATCAAATCCCAACAACCCCATTGTTTTCTTTGACGTACAAATCGGAGGAACGGTAAGGGATTGAAATGAAGTCTTATACATGAAATCAAAAGTCAACAATCAATAATACAAGCCAATTAATCGCTTGCTGCATCAACGGTAACCTGGTAAATGGAAGTGATTCAGTTTTCGCCCGATTGAAGTGGAACAAAAATGGGCAAAGTGGAAATCACGGTCCCGCTCTATTTGACCAATTTGCTTGAGTCGGGGATAGAGTTAGGGTTAAGGTTAGCACAGACATGATATGACCTAAGGCAAAGACGTGTGCTCGTGAAGACAGCTGGCGTTATACCATCCAGTGACCGGTTTTCTATTGACGATTGTATCGAAATTATTAATTTAAAGGTAAAAAGCACTAACTTCCTCGTTCATTTATCACAAAACACTGCTTTTTCCTCGCGTAAATTTAACATTACACCGCCCCAAGCGAAGTCATCACTTCGGCAGCCATGACAATTACTACATGGTCACGTGACAAACGTTTACATGACAAATTGTTGCGTTCATACTCGTGTAAACTTCACAAAAAGTTTCAACTTCTGTGTATACTTTTGCCGAAACCACTTTCATTGGAATGTCAGCATTGTTCTTTTACGTCATGGCTGTCTCGACTACAAAGCCGAGTGACGTCACAGTGGAATCAGTTGCAACAGTGCATCATTTTATTTTACGCTTCTTTCCTTTCTACATGATTCCAGTAGCAGCTAGTATCAGATTCTAACAATAATATGTCTAACGATTTAATGATCGGGTCATCGTAGCAGAAATTTGTCCATTGATAAACAGCTTGTATAATATGCCTTTTAAGATTAAGAACATGGCTAGTACCTCCCACGAACTCCTACCTTCATGTTGTTTTAATAACTGTCCCTTCCCGATCATATTTATCAAGACACGAGTCGACAATCGGAAGGCCCAGACTGAAAATGTCCGTTTGATTGTATTAATGCGCCACGGTTTATGAAAGCATCACTGCCATTAGAAATTAGTTCGTTAGAAATTATAAGAAATGACGTTCATTTCTTAAATAACGTCGTGTGTTTGCAGGGACGGCATCTCGTTTAGTATTCTCTATTTATCATTAGTTAATCATTTAATTGCGTTCAATGCGGAAATTCCTGTCAATATTAAATGACACATTCCTGATCAACCTGAATCGTCCCATTTAACTCTATCAGCGCCAGTATGTTTATATATAGATAGAGATAATTTACAAACATTATCAACCCGTTAAGAGATAACGCCAAATTCGATAATAGAAATCTATTATTAATATATTTTTGTCTGGAGGAAGCCAAATATCAACTAGTCATGTTTAATCTAGAGATTGTGTCCGTACTGACGGTGAAATCGTCAATTATTTTTATGATTCCACGGGCTGGCACAGACAAACATAACATTCATATCACGGGGTTCCGTAATGTTATTAATGTGCGCCAAAAGTTCCTCCCCCGCTCCCCTCGGTGCTATAAATAACACGCCTCCTCCTATTCCAATTAAGACGATCTACAAATGCAACTGACCGAACAGCATCCTTATACGAGACCATTACCTAGGCATGTCCATTGTGACGAGCGCTTTCCTATACCAGGTTCCTTCTTTGGGGTATAGATGTAGCGCATCGGAATGAGTCTACTGGAAGCGGTCGAGCGGATACCCCTACTCGAAGACTATTACCAAGGCATGGCCATTAAGAAACAGGGCTTCCCTGTACTAGGTTACTTCTTTTGGTTATAGTAGTAGCGCATCGAAACGGGCGTACTGCAAGAACTGTTTAGCGGACAATCTATCGAACTACTAGAACACTGATATTCATTCGAGCAATAAATAAATCAATCAGTCCATGTGTTTGGCGCAAGTAGCGGCATGAGCGGATCATATTATATACTCAACAAAATTAATTAAGGGCCAGTAGCCTTTTTTGAACATAAATTATAAACATAACTTTATATTAGTATAACAAGGAAGAATTTCCAAACATCTACAGGCTCTAAATACTCTTCAAGAACTTGCAGACGCATTGGAAGAAGAATGGCACCAACATTCCCCAAGACGAGTTTAGAAATGTAGTAGAAAGCTTCCCTTCAAAATATCTACCGGCCCTTCATTTATTTTGTTGAGTATGGTAAAAAGTTGTATGAAAGCGAAGAGGAGCTATATTTGGATATCAGATGTATGACTGTCTTGGGACAGAGAATCTTAAAAGCTGTAATGATGAACGTCGTTTGTTAGGCATTTCGACTCACATCGATTATCGCTTGGCTAGAGAACTTTAGGTTATACTATGAAATACAGCCCTTACTGTTTTATAGTCGTTACTGTTGGGGTTTTTTCTAGTGATATCGCCATTGAATATTCGTCCGTCCGTTTTGTTCATATATTTCTTACTACGAATATTTGAAGATGGATTTAGTTAATTTTATTTATTATTTTTTATGTTTAAATATGTGTGTGTGTGTGTGTGTGTGTGTGTGTGTGTGTGTGTGTGTGTGTGTGTACATTGTGGGCAAATGTCTAGTTTAAAACAGGAAAAGAAAGATCTTTAAAGAGGCAAGATCATTTAACATAACGTATAATTCTGGTCACTACAATAGGGTTAATTATATAAATTAATAATAATAATATTAATAATATGAGGCATATTCAAAGCACTGCATTAACCCCACTCAATGGATCAGTGTGCACTATGTTTTGCTTACAAGTAGGATCACAGACGATTGCATTGGAGAAGAATAAACACGTATAGCAATCACAATATTACTTGAAGGAATAATTCTACTTGAATGTGGACATAACAGGGAATTGCGACGCCAGTTTTATCACGGTTTGTGATACACGGAAAATAAACATCATCTATACGACTTCAGAAAATATCTCACGTTATTTCTCAAGGACGTAAACTCTATAAACTGGTGGTGTTTTTACATTATTTTGAATTTGCTAAGCCATAGAAGTTCCTGGACACCATTCCATCGAAGGATCGTAGCACTACGAGAGTCGTAACTCCTATGCACGTATACATCAAGTTACTACTCTCTCGTAAAGTTACGATCGTTCAGTGGAACCGAACCATTGTGAAATAAGAATAACAATGCTAGACGTGTGAGTGTCTTATTTCAAAATACCAGAACTTTAATAGCTTGAACAAATGTTTGATTCCATTTTTGCTTGAACAAACTTGCCACAGCTTCAGATTAATCTGGACGGCAATTTTAGGTCAGAATGATCATTACTGATAGCGACGACGGAACTATTCGAGCAGCGCGTATAGTCCACGACCTTCTATAATGATTCCTGGTTGAATATTAGACCGGTAACACTCGTCTGAAGTTCCTTCTCGTCTGTAGCGCCGCCATGCACATATTTATTAAGGACCCAAAAACGTTTGTTTATATAACAAGTCTAAATGTGTCTCAAATAATCTTAACTCTGTCCTACGGAAATTGTTCGTTGAAATATGTAACATGTGTGATAAAGTTCAGGATGATGCTAGTTAACCCTAAAGTCAGTTACATTAACCCTCTCCTTGCTGCAGGCAACCGGATGCCATAAACAGCATTACCT
Organism: Lepetodrilus schrolli; assembly: GCA_032361225.1. NCBI lineage: Eukaryota > Metazoa > Mollusca > Gastropoda > Lepetellida > Lepetodrilidae > Lepetodrilus > Lepetodrilus schrolli. Next base: position 8,757 of record JAUTBT010084081.1, on the reverse strand, counting down.
ATGCCTAATCCAGCAGGGAGAGGGTTAATTACGCGGGGGTCTGCAGAGAGTTGAAGCAAAGTGAAATTAAATGCTCCGTATATAGAGAATGTTTGAATCTATACTTTTCTGATAATGTTATTTTCTGCGACCAGTCAGATTAAGGTTATGTTTGAAGCATATTTGTTATATACGTAGTAGTACTTTTACAATCGCATTGCTTAGCAAAAGGATGTCAAAATGTTTACAGTCAACATTAGCGTACTCTCCAACTATAGGTATGGTAGTCGAGTAATAGTGTCACCAAGCTCATTAAAGCGATCTCTGGTTTTTTTCTTCCGATGGTAGACCGACAGCGTTAATATAGGTCGCGACAAGCAAACAGTCTGATGCAATATTGGTAGCATAATATTTCGCTATATAGTCAAGGGCAAGGATAGGCTTGAATTTCAATGTTCATAAATGGCTGTCATATAGTCGTTCCTGTAACAGCGTTTAGATGGCAAATGTGACGATAGTGTAGAGATTCATATGGAATAGCATTAAACGTTGCCTGATTGAACATGGTTTTCTATGAGCATGCATACATGTGCGTGTGTGTGAGGGCGACAAAAAAAAACAATAGCGAGAGAAAGAGAGGGAGAGAGGAGGGCGAGAGAGAGAGAGAGAGAGAGAGAGAGAGAGAGAGAGAGATACAGTGTAGGAACAGTGTAGATACACTGCAGATCTGCTAATTATTGTGATTCACATGTTTAGCCCGTGCGTGTGTGTGCGTGTGTGTGTGCGTGTGTGTGCGTGTGTGTGTGTGTGTGTGTGTGTGTGTGTGTGTGTGTGTTTGTGTTTAGTTTAAACATATTTGATTCAAGACGAAATGGATAGGGTATAATTTATTACAACTTACAAAAGATGGGGAGAGAAGAAAGTAAGATTAACAATGAAAGGCACATGCACGTATTCTATAATCGTAAATATTTTTATAAAGCATTTTAAGTAAATCGTTGTTTTGTTTAATGTACAACTGTACTAACTCTAAAATAGTTTCATTTTCAGATACATTTAAGTCCATACAACAGCCATTTAATGTATGTGCGTGTGTTCGTGTGCATGTGCACGTGTGTATGCATTAGTGTGTGCGCGTGCGTGTGCATGATGCTCTCTAAGGTAAACTATTTCCACTAATATAGCAGCCGTGTACCAGTAAACTATAGAAACTACTATACACTGTCCATTGAACCATATATATTGATCGCAGTATTTATAGCTGCGTTTGTATAAGGACAATTAACAAAGTCTGCCTTTGTGTTAGAGGAAACCCGATACAAGTTCTATGTAAAATACGCACTGAGACGTGCCCGGTACCTGTACTATGTATAGTAACGCGGTTTCAATGCGTTGTATGCGTTTATATAACTGGAACCATGCATGCTATTCATATCCTATACGCTCCAAGGTCAACCTAAATGCCTCGTATCCCATTGAGGGTCGAACTCATGAATTATTGCAGGCCAGTGAACTTCAGATAACCTTACGACATGTTACGACCTTATGTCCTCTTCTGTCGTTTAGTCCTTTGTGTGGTCAGCGGCAGGGTCTGAACCCAGGAACAACGTCCAACGTTGGAGATTACCATGAATTGGTATCCTTACAAACCCTGGCCTTACACCAGCTTGTACACTATGTCAATTTACCCCATTATTTGTGGTCAAACTATTAACTGAGTGTCATTTATCACGCACAATGGAAGTCTTGTAAGCATCTACAGTGCACAGTGCTTCACTACTTATACTGTGAGTGTGTGTGTGTGTGTGTGTGTGTGTGTGTGTTTATGTATATGTGTGTATGTGTGTGTGTGAGTGTTTGTGTGTGTGTGTGTGTGTGTGTGTCTGCGTGTGTGTGCATTGCAAAATAAAATATCGTTGGTGGTCAGCATATGGACTGGTACATATGCTCATACTGTATGCATGCGTGCACATTGTCGATAAGCTAATAGTCGTACTAAGTCTCTGTAAATATGCAGTAATGGTTATTGCAATGAACTGGCATGGCAATGCCAAAATATTCTTATGGACTGTGAGAGTAAATGGAACACCAATACATAGCCCTGGCATCGAGTTTCTCCTAATTCCTCGTCATACTTGCCATCACCCAGCAACTTTAGCATGTGACCTCGACTCGAGGCCAATAACCTAAGCATGGTCCGGTCAAACTGGACGGACACCGACAGCCACAAGGCGTTTTGCCAAGAACTGGGTTCAGTATACTGGGGTTGCTGGGCAAGCAGCGCAAATATAGCTTTTTACCAGCCTTCAGACCATCTTCTATAATGGCACCATTTCAGGGTATACATTTATTTATTTATGAAGTGAGTACTAAACGAATTAAGTACCCATGTTGTGCGAGGATGTCTCTACCGTGATAATGGAGTTATCGCCCTTGGTACGTCAGTATCAGCCGGTACTCGCATGTTTACTGCAAAGCAGCGCTAAAGTGACAAGCTGTCATATAAGTGAAAAAAACTTGAAAGCGGCTCTAAATTCCAATTAAAAACAAATCCCCTCACAAAATTTAAAGGCAATTATTGATTCCCTATCAAGAAATGCATTTTAATAATTGAATAGCGTCAAAGCTTTATCGATAAATTGGGCAGAGTGTCGGTAGTGCATATACATCAGTATTTCGTTGTTGACTTTTTAACTATCACCATCCCTCTCTTTTTCTATTCTCTTCTATTTAATTAGCATTAATTTGAACCTACAGAATAATGTATTCACTAATATTATAAATGAATTAATACAATTGTATGCTGAGCAGTTACATTATGTTCAGATAAACAGATTCAATGATCAATAACTGTTCCCGGGAAAACAAAGATTAAATTAGTCCTCTATGGTCTTCAATATAGACATCACGTTTTAATTGTAAAAAAAATAATGTTTAAACTCGTGTGATTGGCTAAAACGTGGTCACGTGACAATTATTTACACAACTTGTTACGTTCATACAAAAAGTTTCAACTTCCGTGTATACTTTTGCCGAAACTACTTTCATTGGAATGTCAGCATTGTTCTTTTACGTCATTGCTGTCTCGACTACAACGCCATGTGACGTCACAGTGGAATCAGTTACAACAGTGCATCGTTATATTTTAAGCTTATTTCCTTTCTAGGTGCAGGTTTTCATGACTAGTAATACTGCTAAAACGAATTTATTTTGCCGAAATATTTCCATCTGATTGTAAACGAATTAAGACATTGCTTAAATATACATACTACTCATTTATTGTAGATTTTGTATCAAGTAAGTCACAGATGCGGCGACTTTCATAAAAAGCGTGCAGCACGTGCATTAACACGTCGCGGGGTATAAGTATTTTATACTCCCGCTGAGAAATGTATTTCCCAGGTCCGGGATACTATAAAGATCACGTGAACCAATCAGATCAAACCATTTAATATGGAGGCAAGATAATGAATGACGTCGAATACCTGGACATGGTCCTAAGCCACAGCTTCTGCTAGTGCTCTCGAAAGTACTGCCTGAACAGCGCAGCCCGTTGATGGACGGCGGTGGGTTGGTGCAGGTCCTACTTCTCGTCATGGTTCTCCTGGCCTCTGTGCTGCAGGTCTGAATGCAAGGGCGACCTGCCCATGGGGTCCAGACGCTCAATCCTCCGTTGACTACAAGACGAAATGATTTACTTGAACGTATTTTACTCATTTTACAGCAACTTACAGGATAATATAACATAACCATGATAAATTAACAAAATAGGTTAGTGAACTCGACTGAAGAATATGAACGAGATGGTAAAGGAGAAAATAGAAGGATAAAGGTAGTTACATACATATATATTTATTTACTAGTATATATTTATTTTAATGAATTTGCAGATATGTATGTAAATTGAGTTTATTTTCGTTTGAACCAAAAACAATGTCATGGGATTTGAACATCACTATAGCTGTCACTCACTTGCACATGGAACGAGGTTGCAGTTCCGCCGTTCGACCTCGGAGAAGTCTCCGCTACAGTTGAAGCCTCCGTTTCTTGGTGCAGGGTTGGTACAGCTCCTTGATCTCGATGCGAGAATAGTAACGTTTCTAGGACCACACGTTAGGCGGCAACTTGGAACGTTCCATTGAGTCCAACCTGACATACCGCCATTGACTGAAACACAGGATGATGTAGTAGTGAGACATGTAGCCATATTACCGTTCTACACACGCCACTGTATCAACTTGCCAGACACGCTGCCATATTAACTCCATATGGGATCGTGAACGGCTAAGCAATATTACCAGCCTGAACTGAACCACTTGAATAGCTGGAATAAATGTTCTAACTTGTTGCTAATATCGCATTTAGTACTATACCTTTGAAATTATACAATGCCATTCTTTGAAAAAGATTGTAATCCCCCTACTTTCAATTAAATTGTCCCTGGTACTTTTACGAAAAGTCAGCAAATATCCGTCAATTCAGGTCTTCGACCTGCAAAATTTTCAATGTTTCTGCTCCAAAACACCCAAAATAAGTACACCAGGCCCCGAGATTACGAAACATTCCTGAGTACGATTTCATGCTCAACTCAAGGTTTTGTTCACAAATCATCATATAACATTGGAGCTTGAGCATGAAATGGTACTCAAAAGGTTTCATAATCAGGGCGCTAGGAATCATACTAATAATGTCTACAAACTTTCTGGTGGATTTACTAAAGCAATATTAGAACACTTTCTAGAATAGGGTTTTGCACCTTGCATAATATTTATGCGAGCACTGAACAATGAAAAGAGCTGGTTTTATAACAGATAAGTGTAGATTGTATGATAAAACTAAACCTAAAATTGTTGTTCCTGCCTTTTAAAATTATGCAGTTATCACGAAAACAAGAGTTGTAGCTACAATTGATAGTAAGTCAAAACTTTGGAACAAGCTACAAGTGTAAGTTCATTGCATATAGCACTTGTATCGCTACACTACTTGAGAATATTGTTAGCTTAAAATATTGTAGCGATAAAAGTAGTTCATACAACCAGACTTATATTTGTAGCGAGTTCTGAACATTTAACTTACAATCAATTATAGCTACAATTGTTCTGCCGGGCCCCAGATTGATTTGCAGTCACAGTGATTTACTAGAACTGGTATTTCACAGATTGACAAAGTGCTATTAATCGCTTATGAAAGCAGACGACATTCCCCACTCGTAATTATCTATGTGTTATTCATGATTTAAAGTACTGGTGCACGTTCTAATAATTAGCATTAACGAACTGTACACATTCCATTTGAAAATAGCGGAAACTATTCTTGGCATGTTACTGATACTGAACGAGCATATTTGTGAAGGTTCTACCTGTTAAGCCAGCACCATTGCTTACATCGTATTACGCAGTAAATCCACGAAAAAAATACGACTACCCCCCCCCCCCCAAATGTGGTCGGTCGCAAACCGGAAACTGAACGGTATACTTACTGGGACAAGCTCTGAGATTGCATTCTCGTACAGTAGTAGCTTCGAAAGGTCCAGTACAGTTACGTCCCCCGTCACTGGGTGGGGGGTTGGTGCACGTCCTTCTCCGAGTCCCAATACGAGTCAGGTCCAGTCCACACGTCGCTGAGCAGTCTCCAAGCTGCCAGGAAGACCACTGCGTGAATCGCCCGTCCACTATGTAACGAGAATATATTATAATAATAATAATAATAATAATAATAAAGATAGTCCATTTATATGGGGCATGACTCCATGCTAATGCATGCTCTGTGTACATTCAATCTCCTTCTCAACTCCCTGCGGATCATACAATCCAAGCTGCCGTTCAATGCGCTACAAGGTTATCATTCAAATGTCCATCTCATCCTTCTGGGTACCCATTCTCGGCTGGGTGAACAGAGGCATTATCGAACTAAGCCACTTGCCCAAGGTGACACAACAAGTTTTTCAGTCTGTGATTCAGTGTGGGGCAGGAATGAATCCTAGATACGATCAGGTTCTCAGTCACCCATCCACTAACCAGCCGAGCTCGAACGTGCTTCACTTTAACCTGAGCGGTAAGCCATGCAATGCACGGGCCCATGTATTGGAGTATACACACTAGATCTATGTTCATCCAGCAGATAATGGGTACCCAGTAGGATGACATGATCATGTGAATGGTAAGCTTGGGTTGTATACTCCCCATGGAGTTGAGAAGGAACGTGCACACTGATCCATCGACCGGGAATAATAATGTGCTTCGAGCATGCCTTTGGGGTTGGATTTGGCCCATTATAAGTATCCATTGTTATTATTATGTTATTGTTATTATTATTATTATTGTTATTATATGGCGCAACAGACTACAACAAGAACTAAGCCTTGATATATACTATATCTACCATATAGTGTTTGGTATGAGGAAGGTAAAGGCATACTGGTGTAGCTGTAGGATGTCGCACTACAAAATTAATGCTCTCACCCAGGAACATATATATCTTCTCTGTGAGCATAGTGATGGGATATATTTATTATGCGATTTCTGTATGTGTACCTAAAATATTTGGTCATCCACTGGATGTGTACATGACACGAAGCTTATTGGCCCAACCTAGTTAGACTATGAAGTAATATTCGTAGCAGACAAGGTATCTTCCAGGCTGTATACAGACTTCAGTGATGGAAATGAATCCCCATTCTGGTGTTTTTCACGATTTATAATTGCATATGAAGGTAAATCCTACATATTCAAATAGCGTGTTTATTAACTGCAGTCAGCTGCAAATTCTCTGTTATGTATCTAGTTGTCAACATGCATTTACATTTGAGACTCGTTCATGACATTTACAACATGAAATACAACTTGTTTTTGGTCACTATATGCTAAATCCATACATTCTAACATTATTATATATTCAAACTAGGTTGTCGTCGAATGTATATTTTACATTTGAGTGTAGAAGCATCATGGCTCTTTTGTTTACAAAATATTGCAGAAAATTTCCTGCTGTCTCGACTGAAAAAGTTGGATTACAACTGTGTGCAAACTAAATTCCCTCATTCATAAATTTTAATGACACATTTCATTAGGTAATTAGGGAGAGCATTAATGATGATAATTATTTCATAATTATTCCTATTTACATTGATTACTTTGAAACCGTCATCATCAATCAGATACATTGATCACCATGGTCAATGTGGGCATGTTGACCAGGTAATACAACCAACTGACCATACATCAGTATACGTAGACAGGCCACCTAGTAGTTAGATATTTCTTCAGCTCGTTCATGACCAACAAGGAAATTATTAAACCTTGGATGTGACTCATGATGACTTTATATGTCACTGAGGCATCGTAGACTAATGTCATGACACTGACAGACCATGATTGTATTCACCTGACATGACTATGATGATGCTGATGTTATTGACAGATCATGGCTTCATTAGTTACCTGTGTAATTACTCCACATTCTGGAGTATATGTAGGATTTTTATATGATAAATAATATGGATGGGGCATGTTAGTCACTAGTAAATTTTAGCTTGTAAAATTATGTAACTCACATAGGCATGAATATCTGATTATTGCACACATAATTATTAGTACTGTCACGATTCACCAATTAATATATAATTAATATATACTGATGAAGTGATTCAAAGCATATATTTGTGAATCAATTTATATATTATCACTATGATATGAAAGTGGCACTACAGTCACAAGTCCTATGTTGGGTTTAATAGTTAGATCTAAGAGGAAATTATTTCTAAAATTTAAAGGTTTTTACCCCTGAAGCAATCAGTATTCATGATATGATATATGATAGCAAACAATACATCAACCAGTCAACTATCTCCAGATCAATAGTAGTGACAGACAGACGGTATGCTAGGACTACATCAATCACTGCTATATTTAATATAACTGAGTGACCAGGTATGGAAACCTATCCTGGTCATGATGACACAGTTGCAGTAGCTAATTGCTGTAATCAGATAGATTCTCTCACATCTTGTTATCTAAGGTACAACCTATCCAATTACTAGTATCACTGGATATGCATGATTCTAGGTCATGTGTACTGCCACAATAGGCTGGTCACATAAGGAAGTCAAGATTAATTTTTACTTCAATTCCATTGTAATTTGAGATACTTCTGATTTCAATCTCCGGGTCCGGGTCAATACGATGCAGTGTATTATTTTATTAAGTGGGGTTTTCAAATGAAACCTTTTACCCTTCAGTATATATGTATATATCAGCATTTGATTTATTTTATTAGTAGGCTGAAGAGCAATTTATGATTATATACATGTATTGTAGATATATATCACAATTGTAAGTGCACGATTTATGGATTCCGATTATACTCGTTTAACATTTATCTAATTCTTTCAACAACTGATGAAGATGTTTCATCATGTTGTTTTGTTTAGCTACTGTATCTCTCCGTCAGTAGGTAGATTCGAGCTGGTGTAGATAACATCAAAGGATGACATGATAACATAGGAATTCACTGTACAGTAAAACCATCATAATCTGGTCCCAAGCACTCCCAATGCCAAGCAATGATGATAATATTACTCATCACTAATTACACTTAGTAATGCTTCTCGATAATCCAGTATTCAGCTTCTGTAACTGGTTCCGAGGTCACTAAACTGGTCAATATACTGCAGATTATTTTATGTTATTTGGAATTGTGATTTAGAGTCGCTTTCAAGATTCTTTCACTTATATCACGACTTGTCAGTTTAGGGCAAGAGGAAACCCGCAACATCCGTAG
>JAUTBT010084080.1:0-12593 GCA_032361225.1 Lepetodrilus schrolli | reverse complement strand
GGAAGGGAGAAGTATAATGGAAGTCAGAAGAATAATGGAAGGGAGAAGTATAATGGAAGTCAGAAGAATAATGGAAGTCAGAAGTATAATGGAAGTCAGAAGAATAATGGAAGTCAGAAGAATAATGGAAGGCAGAAGTATAATGGAAGTCAGAAGCACAGCGCACGACATACTGCCTCTTACAGGAAATCACAATATAACCCAGTAGACAATGCCAAAGAATATATTTCTCATAAGATGACAACCTTCCCTTCTATTATTGTAGGCTTTCAGACAAGAATATGTAAACCTCGTATAATATAAGAGCAAACTCTTTTGTGCATTTTATGAAATAGGATCTCCTTGATTCACACATATTAACAAAATATAGGCTTTGAATACATGAAACCAAGACAATTCAAAGCAATAACCTTCAAACAGAATTCAATAACAATAAATATGACTTGTATTAATACCAAACAGTGTATTTAGACCGTCTCCACTCTGAGCTTACTCTTCAACATAACTGCTTTTACTACATCACTCTGAACATCCTCAAGTTACCTCCCCTTGGTACATAATCTCTCTGACATGAATGCTAGGTTTCCATCGTAGACTATCTTCATGACGTCACATATAATGCCCGTATTTGATAGATGTCACATATAATGCCCATATTTGATAGATTATGTCTATAAATACTTTACGTAATGAACAGCAAACAAACAAAAAATACAATGGTTTGTACCACATGATAAGTTAATGATAACCAACTTCTTAAATCCAGAACGTTTACATAACATCTGTTAAATAGCTATCAAATGTTCTGAGAAAATATTACTTTGAGTAGAGGGGTGATGTGGAAAAAAACATAACAGATAAAAAGGCTCGATTTGCATTTGCTGATGCACTTCCTCATATACTCGACAGTCTTACACCGCTGTTCTGTCTTTCCAACGTCGCCCCTCAACATAAAATAATCTTTACTAAAAAATAGTTGGTGATAGCTATCATATATACATTTATTATTAATGGTGGAAAAGACTGAATAAAAAAATATGAATTTTAGAGAGGAGGTAACAAATTTGATATCTTAGTCTATGCATATATTTATAACTTTTATAAGTTTAACATCTCACATTCTTTTGAAATGGTGATCGAATACAGGACTACCACATTTTGGTGGCATATTATTCAAACATAGTTGTAGTTGGGGTTTTTCAATAGTTAATGATTCATGAATATGTAGAATACTGTATTTACCCCAATAGTTTGAAAAGGAGAAAATATTTTAATTTGTAGCCGTTCTAATTATTAGAAATATACAAAAATTTAAAATTATCGGTGTTTGTATATTTAGGGACAACCAAAATAAAGTACAAAGTATGGTTGTTTCTGTTACGATTAACAGCATTCTGGTCATTATTATTTCTTAGTAATACAGTGTAGTTTATTTAGTACTGTTCTGAAGGATATTTACATGCCCGTATGGATGAGATATTATATGGATGTAAAGTGCTAATTCATTCATGCATACATACCAAAATGCTGTGCTGATAAAAACATCATCAACAATGGTAGATTTGGGTTGAAAAAAGGTGACATAAATTAAGTTTGGGTGAAATCTGCCTGTAGCGACGTATAAGTTTGGGTGAAATCTGCCTGTAGCGTCGTATAAGTTTGGGTGAAATCTGCCTGTAGCGACGTAAAGGTTTGGGTGATATATGCCTGTAGCGACATAAATCAATGTGTGCATCACAAGTTTTAAGCGATTGCAAAAGACGGTCATTCATTTTACAGGCTTCTTGAGAATTTCACATATGGGTACTGCATATGAAATTAATATGTATAGCAAGTCTTGTCAAAACATGTCAATCAGATGTTAAAATCGACATGAGCTGCAGTGGAATGTCAAAATCACAGTCCCTAGACTAGACACTTGTGGTACCAGACGTCCTCTCCCCTACCACCCTTTCAATCCTCAGACAGTCACAATAGGGCATTCACCTGACACATGACAGTGTGATTAGTAGATGTGTGTATCAAAATGAATTAAATGTTTACATTCAAGAGATGCACAAGACAACAAAGGCTTTATTAATGTGATATATCAATATATATTAGCGAAGATGGTAGACATAGCAGTATGTGTGTACTTCGATATTTCTCCGTTGTTCATTCGACGTATGTAGCCGTGTCTGGATGACTACCACGTGATTAAAAAATGGTGCGAACAGTATGCCATGTGCTCTGTTTTTACTTTTGCATCTAGGATGTTTAAATGCAAGTGCACATCGTTTATCATAGAAACATCATCTCTAGAATGAAAACTACGATGGAAAGGGAATTGGGTAAAGCCTGCATGGCTGCCATGGCTACCAGACGTATCTGTGACAGCAGCATCCAACACCTGGATTTAGCAAACCCTATCTGCAGATAAGCAATAAGCAAACTGTAAAACTTCGGTTGGCTTTCCCTTTCATTTAATATTGATAAAATTGGCGGTAATTCTATTTGTTATAAACTTGTAAATCGTTTTTCTGTTTACATTCAATTGGCGTTAATTGTATGGTGCTCCGTTGTCGCCAACACGTCAATGGTGCAAACAAAGCGATGCGCCAATACTTCGTGCTCGTTATGGCTGGCCACTAATGATGCAAGTTATGTGCGTCATGGGCGACTTGAGTAGGACACGCTACTGTCTCGCAAGAGGATTCTGCGTTCGTTTCGCCGAGAGTCTATCTTGTCTAGCGGAGGCAAGGGTGGGGCGATTCAGATCGCTCCTTACTGCTCATGGTGGGGAGAAGGCCAATGCGCTCGGCGCAGCTCCTCTTACCGGCCCCCAGGTGCTTGAAATAGAGGGCCAGGGGTCAAAATGGGGGATTGCCCCCATTGCCCAGGGGGGCTGCTACCCACAAGGCTTCTTCTTGCAGGCTTAAGTCTAGGACAAAATTTTTCGGAATCCCGGGGGCTGGTACATAGTGTGACGTAGGTGCGACGGCGGGTTTGACGTAGGTGCTTCCCGACCTGCTCCCGAACCCAAGGTGACGACGCCTAGCGACCTGGCAGCACTAGACGTGCTGTCCACAGCACCGGACCGGTGGGAGTCCGGGCTGTGTGGACCGCTCTCTGTCCCTACAGCACGTCTGGCCGAAGCCTCGTCCGGTCTTTCAGGAGGGGCAGGAACCCAACTCGCTGAAGTATGGTTCCTGGACCTCGCCAGCCCTGCAGGGCTGGCCAAGACCTGAGACTAGGGACCCGGAACCTGGGAACCTAGTGGCATTGCGATGAGCGCCTTCGGACCCAGACCCAGGGACCCAGAACCTAGTGGCACTCCAGTACAGATTTTGTTGCTGGGACCCGGGACCGCTAAATGTACGGCAGTGCAGTTTGGGTTCTCTTACCCGGCCGGCCCTTGGTGGTTAGACGGGACCCAGGACGCAGGACCCAGGACTCGGTTAATCAGATCCGGCATCCGACTCAATCGATCCCACGAACCTTGCCAGCAACCAGGTGCTGGCTGGGACTCAGGACCAGGGACCCGGGCCTTCAGGGCAGGACAGGTGCAGGGCTGGCCCCACGGATCGTATCCAATGGGGTGGCCTTTCCACCTGCCACCCAGCGCAACGCAGTCGGTCCCAGGGCCGTCTGCAGCGCAGGGGGGTGCGTCCGATCCAGGGGATCAAACGACACCAACGTGGCCCGGACATGCTCCATATCAATGGGGCCTGTTCGGCCACATGGGTTGGTTCCCTCCAAGGTACTGCTTTCTGAACCCCCAAGGGAATCCAACCCAAGTGCAGGCAGGCGGCTAGGTTCACCACGCCAGAATAAAATAAGTTCATATTATCGTGAATGACAGTGAAGAGTTATACATGTACTATCTGAAGGATTTCCAAGTGGGCCCAAGTCACGGAATGGGAGACCGCTATTCGTAGGGTCCTATCCATGCTGTCGCACTCCTCTTGGTGGGATGGAGTGCTCGTTCATTCCTCCAAGATGGGAGTCCAACCCCGATCCCTTGGTGAGTCGGGAAGTCTGGGCGCAGGCTAGCCTCCAGGCCACTGCATCTGCCATGGATCTCTTACAAAGAGTTTCCACGAGCATGCTGGTCTCGCGCAGGGACGCGGTCCTCCGGGGTATGGAGCTGACCCGCCCTAGGCAGCAGACACTGCGGTCGGCGGCCGTCGATTCTCGGGACCTATTTGGCCCCGATTTCGACAGGCTGATGATGCAGGGATCAGGAGCACAGTGTTGTGGCAGCTGCACAACAGCCTCCTGTCCCTGTGTGCCCACGGGGTGATCTGGCTGAATCTCAGGTTAGAGCCAATCCCCCTCAGACTGAGGAAGAGGAGAAGACGCCCCGCTAGGGGTCGATCTTCTTCCTCCTCGGCACCTCGCCCTCCCTCTTCTACCAGGCAGCCCCCCCATGGGGCTCAACAGCTCTTAACTAACCGAATAATATTGTCTAGGATTCACTCGACTTTATTCCTCCCACCGTATCTCAAAAATTAAATATAACGGCACGGTCTATTTGGTGAAAGTAAGCGTGTTTCATGTGCGGCTGAGTGAGTATACTTTTATTCTTAGTCTTTTTAGCTTAGTCTTTTTAGCTTAGTGTCTCTAATGCAGTTTCTCTAGGCTTCCCTCCTCATAAAAAACCCGACTCCCGCCCTCCATAAGGTTACTGTTGAAGTCACCAATGTTTATTGTCGTAAGTACTCGAAATAGAAAGGGGAAAATTCTTCTCCCTTTATTTTCTATTTCTATGAGATACGACAATAAACATCCAACCCATCCATCCCAACAGGTGTTTTTTTTCTTCTACGGGTCTCGCTTAGGTTAGCCATAACAGATGGAATGATTATCCTACCGGGCAGGGGCAAGTAACTCTAAAGGGTAACTCTGCCTAACCCGCTAGGTATTTGGTAAAGTTTTACCAAGATCGTAGTCACTCTCTGTGTTGAATATATTTGGCTATTTGGGGCAAAACAGTGTTTTACCAATGTTTATTGTCATAAGTACTCGAAATAGAAAGTATTAATTCTAATATGATTGTCATGAATAATTAGCAGATACAAAAATTATAATAGCATTAACAAAAGCACACAGACCTCAGTGACAATGTTGGTTTCGCGGTCATCTGTGGAGTATTTCCAGTCTCCAGACTTGCACGTGACAATCTTAGTCTCCCCGACACCCAGAGTCAGATTGGAGCCGCACTTGCCATTCACCCTGTCTGCGATGGTCACATTGACGCCATTCTCCGTAAAATAGTCCTGGCCTCCAAAAGCATGACACTCGTGACCAGTTCGAGCGCCAAAGAACGCCATGATCACATGGTTGAACACCAGAGGGCAGTAGTTGAGACACAGCAGAACCAGGATGATAATCTGGTAGCGTCCTGGGTTGCCTAGTTTGGAGATCAGCTCGTTCATTCTGAGGGTTTGAGAAGAGACCTTGTCTTTGGCCGAGTCCTTAGACGGGAGGTACTTCTCCTGAGGCGACATCTTCTCCAACTGAGTAGGACCTCCTCCTGGAATCCTGAAAACGACAGACTCCTAGATATACTCTGGTCGAGGACTTGTTTGTATCTATACCTAGTGCACACACACACACACACACATGCACACATCCACACACACAAACAATCATGCATATCAATACACATAGCTCGATATTCCTGTAGCCTTCCCTGTTAACCATAAGAGGCACTTTATATGGGTATGGCCAGAGAGGAACCAAAATGGTAAAATGTAATTTTCTCTGTACCTAGTTCAGCTAGCTAAACATCTTGGCCACTTTTAATATCAGATACTTGTATACGATTCTGGCAATAACCTTTTTCAAGATGCATACAAAAAAGCTAGTCCTGTATGAATAAAAATTACTGGGGAAACAAAAAACACTATGTTTGTGTTTGATATTCAATGCCATATATACCCATGCACTTCGCTATACTACACGAACACTTCTAAAACATGTTTTATTATATTTGTTTTCTATCATTTGCACACTGATTGATTCTTGCTACTTATCCTTTTGCTTCTTATGCTATTCAAGCTTCAAACATGCTATATAGGGCCTACCATTTCTGAGTCAATAGCATTACTACACTACTATTTTACAAACTAGTGGTTGGCTGAACGGTTTACTTCCATTTTCCTCACCAAGGTGTTATATCAGTAAAACGATGGGAATGTGCACAACTTCACTTGACTGGGTTAATTTTACTAATTACTGACACCTCATTAAGGAATATAGCTATCGTTTTCGTCAGGTTAAAAGAAATTGAAAGAAAAACGAAAGTCAATTTGAAGAAACAGGCATTGCATTATAGATGATATACAATGAGTGAGTGAGTGAATTTTTGTTTTACGTCACAGCGGGAATCTTTCACCTGGGTGAGATGATATACAACATCTATAATAAAATATGATTGTATTATGATGACATTTAATATAATATATTAATCTGAAATGTAACTGAACAAATGAAAGTGCTATATTATGATGACATTTAATATAATATATTAATCTGAAATGTAACTGAACAAATGAAAGATGTTTACAATCCAAACTCACCATTTTGGAATACAGCCATTAACAGTTGAAAGTTATCTGTAATTATGGCAAACCACTACAATATTCAAACTAGCAAGACTGAGCACATGGCACAATCGTCACAGAGCACATTTTGTCAGTCATTCATAAAATAGCATTCATCACATTCGCTGAAAATCATACATGGTAATGAACATTTAAGAATGATTGCAATATCAACAACATTGGATAGTACTCAAATTAAAATTGATACCTGAATCAGTTAACACCATGTACAAGTATAAATCAAAGTACGAAAGTCAAAATTAACAAGTTGTTCTTTGTATAAGCCTGCTTATATGTTTCTAGAATTTTCACTTCGTTACTGTTCTTTAATGTAACTAGTTGATATATGTGATGATATATGTGATGATATATATGATATGTGTGATGATATCTGTGATGATATATGTGATAAGTGTGATGATATGTGTGATATGTGATATGTGTGATGATATATGTGATGATATATGTGATATTTGTGATATGTGTGATGATATATGTGATGATATATGTGATGATATGTGATGATATATGTGATATGTGTGATGATGTGTGTGATGATATATGTGATGATTTATGTGATATTTGTGATGATATGTGTGATATGTGTGATATGTGTGATGATATATGTGATGATATGTGTGATGATATATGTGATATGTGTGATGTGTGATGATATATGTGATATGTGTGATGATATGTGTGATGATATGTGTGGTGATATGTGTGATGATATATGTGATGATATATGTGATGATGTATGTGATGATATATGTGATGATATGTGCATTCAGGTGGCCTAATGACTTTGGTTTGCTGTAAAATTAAAAATAGTATATGTTATTGAAGAGTATGGATAACTATAAAAAAAAAAGACAAATTTATGTTACTGTGTTATGTGCATGCATGTAATCTACAGTGTACATTATCAACAGTTACCTCAATGTAACTCAATACCATGAAAACAAAAATAGTAGCATATTGGTAGAACAAGATATATATTTTACATGAACCACTAGATGTCCTTCAGAATTGAATGTCTGCCAACGTACAATGATGTTGCTTGGCCCAGTGCTAAAGGGCGAAATCACCATTTGAGACATCATCAAGCAATATTGGCACTTGCTATGCCTGCAATCATCCGAAAGAAAATTCTGAAAAATTCTGAACAAATCTGTTCCCCAGAAAACTAGATAATAATTAATCTGTTGCCCAACATGATATCCAAATAAACATTATGTCTATTTAGCATGTTACTATTTCACTTAACACTTTTGCTAAATATGTAGAGGGGTGCCGTTCTATCATGTAATGGTGATTTACATATATTTGAACAGCAATGACAATTGGTCACATGGCAATAGCATGAATATTCCTATTGTCCACGTACTGACAGGTGAAACATATTGTTATCAACAGTATACCAGGCATGTTGTTTTGTTTATGTACGGTATTTTCTCTAATAATTCGAACCCTCTAATAGGTCGAACACCTAAATTAATTGATTTTAATTGATTTTATCCTTGAGATAGTACATGTATAACTTATTCTAAAATAACACTATTGTCTTACATTTTGTAAAGTCATCTCACCTAAAATCATTAGGCTAGGTTCTAAATTAATACTATTTTCTTACGTTTTGTTCTAACATAACATTATTTTCTTGCGTTTTGTGAAGTCATCTCACCTAAAATCATATCACTAAAATCGGATCACAGTAGTAATCAGCAAAACAACCCACCAGTTTACTACTTCACACCTATGGAAACATATACAGACAGATCGGCCTCGTGGGAAGACACCGCTTCAACAGTAAATAATGAGCATTGTTGTATGTGGTGTGGTCATTTATGGCAAGTGTTTCAGTTCATCCATCTTATTTCCCAGTTGTTCCAAGTTAGCAAACTTAGATAATTAATAGATTAACATACATGAGCCCATATTCTAAAATAGCCATCTCCCAATCCATCATATTTGTAAAATTCTCTTTAGATCGAGGTCTATTTTTAAAGAAAATTAAAAAAAAATTAAAAAATAATAAAAGGTACTTTAATGGAGATACACCGGTAGATGGACTTTATTTCACAGGGCATTAATAGTGTTGACACTTCCGCTGTTAGAGACGATCTCTGGCAACAGTTACTGATTAGTTTCTGTATCATTTTCAGAGAGATTTCACTGTTTACAGACTGTGCCTTGAAGGTATACATATATTTATCTAAACAGACTTAACACTTAAAAAAATAAATATGGACTGTGTATTCGCTAAAAATCAGAGGTTATTTCCACAGCATTCGTAGTACTATTTTTTAAATGAAAATTCGCACAAATTGGAGTAGTTGGCATCTCTGTGCACGCACCTTAACTTAAATATAAGACCAGAAAAGTTATGATATTTAAGGCTTTTCAAGACTTTTCAAGGGTCCGCGAGAACCCTGTCCACAGAATAATAATCATGTGTACGAGAGAAGCAACTCCCAATACATTCATAGCATCTATGACTTTCACAGCAGCTATGACCATTCTGTGGAGTGTGTCTCAGAATTCTACAATGCAACCGTGGGAATATTTTTTCACCCATATGCGCCAACGTGAAATGGGGACCACTGGTTATAACTGCAGACATTGGGGTATACTCACTAAATCTTCTATATTTCCATAAACGTTTTTCTTCATTCCCGATGCTCGTGTTGCAACCCAACCTCCCAGTGTGCTGAACTCCATTGAGTCGGGTTCATGTCCAGTACAGTAACCTTTCACTGCAAGCTGTCAGAGAAAGCAATGTTGTTAGTGGATATACGCACAAAGCGAATGTTGTAAACGCACAAACTGGGAAATCCATATCCCGCATTTATATACTCAACAAATAAAAGCGCTACCAAATTTCAGAGCTTGGCTTCATGAATCTAGTGCCATTCTTCTTCCAATATACGTTTGCAAGTTTTTGAAGAGTACCTGTTAGTTAGTGGAACCCATAGGCATTTGGAAATTCGTCATTGTTAAAATATAATAAGATATAAATTTATATGTCCAAAACAGCTACTGACCATTAATTAATTTTGTTGAGTAAATATTTATTATTTTAACCGAAATTGACAATTCCTTTTGGCTGCATGCATCAAAGTGAAGCAAGCTAGGCATACTTCAGTGATTGCTTGGAAATATACACAAAAGTTTGATTGATTGATTGATTGCTATATACCAGTGCAGGAATATTACACCCATATGCGTTGAATACGGTAAATAAATGTACCGTATTGTAAATGTTATATGGAGTGTAAATTCAAACTAGTGATAAAGTGACTATCATCCATTAAAAGTGAATATTTTTTTAAAATTCGAGCACCAGCTTGTACAGACAGACCAAGGATGTTATCTGCATCGCCACTCAACAGACAGCGCATCCTATAAATATCGCTTCAGAAAGGTAACTTTGCTAATATTGATGCCGGGCCCCTGGGTGGGATTTGAACATGGAAACTTTGGCTCCGAAGTCCAACGTTCTACCACATACCCAATTAAAAGTGAAGTATATGTCTGAACACAGGGAATGATGAAATGGTGTGAATACAATAGAATTAAGTATGTAATGGTGAAACAATAAAACATGATATAAACCAATTTCTTTTAAATACGATAGGATGAGATGCCCAGGAACCTGGGTATAAAGATGTTTGAGGCTTGGACAGCATGACTCATTGGACCTCCAATGGCCTCCGATCTATGACCACTGACCTGTCTCTCGAGGTCCTGTCCAATAATCCCTGCCTCTACATGACAGGTCAAGTTTTTCTCATCCAGCCACAGGATCTTGTTCTGAAATGTACATAAGTCTGTCTGTGTTACTGACAACATACAGAATATATGAAATGCATGTCTTCAGTGAAATTTACATTATTTAATTTCTGAAACTTGTTCTGAAATGTACATATCTGTGTGTGTACATTCAAAAACATTTCATTAGTCAATCTGACAAGATAAAGATTCCTCTTTTATGTGTTGCCAATGCCTTTTCATGGTGTGAAACAAATTTTATATCAAATAAAACTGTATATGGTATACTTTCCCCTTTGTCAAGGTTAATTCGGTTCAGATTAAATTTGAGTGTGGCTATTTTTTCGCTGATGAATGTACATTTCTGTCAAATGGAAACATATTTCAGTTATGTTATAGATTTGATATCATGTTCGGCTGGAACTTATGTAACGATTTGGTTATGAACTCACCATTACTGACATGTCAAGGGAGACAATCATTCTGGTTTCATTCTCTGGACAGGCCAATGCTTCAGAGACATTTGTACCACCTAGAACAGACAGAAAATAATAGCAATGCATAGCCTCAATTTAATTATCAAATTAAATAATGTTGAAACAATACAATCTTACATACCATTTTCCTTGCAGCTTCACCACGAAAGACACGTGGTATTTATTGCAAGATTAATTACACAGATTGTCCATGAATTAATTTAACGAAAAATGTTAATATTCTGTTATCAATACCAAATTGGGGCGGGTGGTAGCGCAATGGTAGAATGTTTGGACTTCAGAGCTAAGGCCCCATGTTCAAATCATATTCATAATAATTTGACCAACAAACCCTCCCCTCAAACAATGCACTGATACCCACCACCATAAGGTATGATCACGACATCATGTTTGCAGGCCAGGTTCACAATTGTAACAACATTGTCGTGACAGTCTGCAATAGAGCAACAACATTAATGATAACATATTTGTCAATAAACTTGTAAATTAAAGATTTTGATTATCTCCTCTTTTCTTGAGTATACTTAGCCAATGAGTGATTATGGAGTTTAACGTCGTTTCAGGAATCTTTCACACATTTGCGAAGACATACTTAGCTAGTCATTACTATGCAATATTCTCTCGCCTGTGAGAGACTTGATGATGTGGAAAACACACGTTTTCTTCTAAATTTCGACATCCCCAGATCTTGCGAGTCCTGTCCTCTCTTGCATTACCCCACAGGCCACATGCTTTCCTGTTCTTTCGTCAACCAATGGTTTTCCACATTGTCAAGACTCTCTCAGGAGATAAATTAGTGCATAGTAATGACTGGCTAAGTTACGAAAAGAAATTGCATTTTTATGGATGGCTTTCAGTCTATTTTATCTCAGTGAGTGAAATTTGCACTAATAAACATGGGTATTTAACTTGTGTGTAATTACTTTTTTGCACCTGCTAGAAAGCTTGCTCACAATGCACTACACATATAGTCCGAGTTAAATGGCAAACATTTAAAGTATTATAGTTATCTTAAGTTAAGATGTTCGTTAGACTTCTGCTGGATATCATTTATATTCCACTGTGACAGCATGGTAAAACAAACTAAAATACTTCCATTTACATACAAATCCAAGTAATATATTTGCATATATTTGGACTTACTTGGCCACACAACTAAATCTGGAATTCTCTTGAATTTTCCTTCCCTCAGAATGAACACTTCACTGAGAGTGCATCCTATACAACATAAAAAAATAAAATTTAAAATGTATTAAACCATAAAGCAATTGGAAAAACACAATACATACAGTGAGTGAGTAATTATGGAATTTAATGTTGCTACAGGAATCTTTAATACATTTGCGACGACCAATACATACAGGAAGTTGATGTCTTAAAAAACGAATGTTAAACAAAATATCTGTACATTAATATTGGATTATCTCCCCTCTTTTTAACACCTCTCCTTTTTTCAACAGCATCTATTTGTTGACATACCATGAGCTCTGTGCAGTCGGTCTTGGCAATCATCAGAGAAGTTCATACCACAGCGTTTCAAGTCTGTTAAGAACGATTCATTTCTGATTGGAGTCGGCATATCTGAAGCACTGATTTCAGGCTACAACAACAATAATAACAGTTTATTTATTTTAGATTTTATTATTTTTGAATTGGGGTATAGAGTCGCTTTCAAGATTCTTTCACTTATATCACAACTTGTCAGTTTAGGGCAGGAGGAAACCCGCAACATCTGTAG
>JAUTBT010084079.1:0-12594 GCA_032361225.1 Lepetodrilus schrolli | reverse complement strand
TTATTTTACATAATGCGTAGGAATTGAATGCGGCCATACGCCAATCGCATTTTCCGCATTAATATCCTGCTCGCATTAATTTCATGATTTACAGTATACAACAATTTGGCTACTTCTGAAATACATATGTTCGTTTTGTAGTTAATATATGAAATACATATGTTCGTTTTGTAGTTAATATATATATTAACTACAAAACGAACATTTGCGTTTCAGAAGAAGCAAAATTGTTCTATATATGTGCAAGTGTATATTGTCTGGCTCAAGGCAGGTTGTGTTGTATAGTCTTCAAGCAGTTGAAAGAAAGAGTTATAGCACAATGTTCCAGTGACCGGGTAATAATATAGCGGTATGACCATGCTTACACTTTGGATTTGGTACACTATCAATATATGCAGTATTACTATTACTAGTTATTATTATTAGTTATTAGTCATTTATTATTATTATTATTATTAGTAGTAGTAGTAGTAGTAGTAGTAGTAGTAGTAATTAATTATTATTATTAGTAGTAGTAGTAGTATTAGTATTATATTACTGTGATTCTTTTCAGGGTGTGGCGGTAAACCAGCGGATGTTTACTTTGTTATGGATACATCACGTGACGTGTCTCAGACAGACATCGATGCACAGAAACAATATATGAAGGACATTGCTCCCCTTTTCTACCTTGACCTCGATACGGTTCGTCTGGGGGTCATATCTTCCGGAAGTACTGTTTTTACCGCAGTGCGCCTGGGAACCCACAAGGACACCGACTCATTCAAAGAGGCCATTAACCTCACGCCAAGAATAGGGGGTCAGCGTGACACAGCGCAAACGCTGGACTTCCTCAGAAGAAAAGCGTTTGCACCGTCGGTTTCTAGACATCATGTCGCGCATGTCGTTATCTTTCTGACCAATGGATTCTCTCAAAACTCTAGACTGACTGTGGTTGAAGCCAGGTTACTGAAGAAGATGGGAGTGTATGTGTACATGATTAACCAAGGTGGAAGAGCTGACAAAGCTGAATTGGAGGCGGTTGCATCCTCGCCGGCTGCAGAGTTTGTGTTCGACTCCGATGACTTCCATATTGTGGACCCGTTGATAAAGCTGCTGAAGATTCATGAATGCGCCTGTAAGTGTTGCCTGGTCTTGTTCCAGCACGACTCGTCTATATGTCCATGGCACTTGTGAAGTAATTGTTAACTTGAATCTAAATGCCTCCTAGCGAGGGCCAACAGCTCAACCTCGTGCTGCTGTGGAATGTTAATACATGTTCTCCCTTTGACCTACATGAACAATCTGAAGATAAATATGTGCCGTACGTAAATTTGCATTTTGCAAAGTCATTTTTAATACCTGGATGTTCACGTCTCAGTAGTTTTCATAGTTTAACTGTCTCTCTCTCTATTGCTTACAGATCAGATACACCCGCCGCTAGCAGAGCCTAAGCCAGGTAAGAATAGAAGCTTGCCACTCCAGTAGGCTACGGCTAAAAAGGGAAACACAAGAATGACTTCCAACCAAACACATCGCATGCTATTTTAAACCTATAGTAAACGAGTGTGCGTAATTACATCCAATGATAATTTGATGATCGAGTTCTATCTGATCTAGCCTTAAATATTCCTATAGCTATCTCTTTATTGGGAAATTATTGGCGACTATATATTCATGATTCTTCTTCCTTTAATTACAGCTTGCAGCCCTCGCCATGATGTCGACATGGTGTTCGCCATTGATCATCTTCATATTGGGTCTGTGAAAGCCAAACGTGTTCGCAGCTTCATAAACAGTGTTCTGGCCGAATTTGACAACAATGGACATTTACAAACGGCTATCTTGTTTAGCCGATCAGCATCTGTTGGTAGACTGAGCGGCAAGCTTTCCCAGCTCAGGGATGCAGAGAAAGAACTGGACAAGGTTACCTTTCCAGATTTTGGCTCCCTCTTGCGGCGCACCCGACGGACACTCATCAAGGGAAGACAACTCATACAGAAAACTGCGGTGATATTCATCGACTCCAGCATACCGCTGACGATGGCGGCATTTAAAGAGGCGAAGAGGAACAAGTACAAGAAGATCGAAACGTACGTTGTCTACATTGGTGACGACTACGACAAGGACGACCTCGCTCTGGTGAGCAATGGAATGGGCAGGAACAACATCATCATCGTACCTAGCTATGAGGAGCTGGAGATCTCCAGGGAAGATGTCGTCAGTAGGATATGTAGAGGTAAGCTGTTGTATGAAAGTAAGCAATGCTGTACCGTGGCAATACAGTTATCATCCTTGGTCTGTCAGTACCAGCCGGTGCTTGTATGTTTTCTGCAACATTCAGCGATACGAATGTTGCCAGTTTCTTCCTGTCCTAAAACTGACAAGCCTTGATAGAAGTGAACGAATCTTGTAAGCGGCTTTAAACCCCAATTAAAATAAAATATATATGTTTTTAGAGCTATTGTTAGCTTCTACAAATATCAAGAATTAACCCATTTCCAGTGTCATCAAAAGGAACGGCAATATGCTCTAGGGCGAATTTCTTCTGTTGATCGTACCGTGTATTGTTTAAGTAGTACCCAGAATATTACAGTCGCCATGTCGACTCCTATTGCCATTGAATGCAATGAGTACCGCGTGTATTAAATCGTCAATGATTCAATGTTCATGTTCTTCTTTCAGGACTATGATCAAATATGAATCCAGAACATCCACCTCATTCCAAGTGTGGATGCACGAGCATTAGTGACATTCTGGAACATCTCGGATACATCTGCAAACAGTGATACTCATAAACTCTGTGTGCTTGACTTGAGCTGTGTTATAGCTACGTTCCTATGGATTTCTATCAACAGTGGTATGTTACGCGATACATTAGGAATACTCTATAGTTATGGATTATAATCATCCCGATTATCTCAGGGTTCAACTCTAGTCAGTGAACGAGGACCAATGCTGGACATTGTATTCAAAGACATCTGCTATAGTTACACAGGAAACTAAGGATGTTCGGTTTGAACCGTAGGTGCTTAACACGTGATGCAACCAGAACGTTTCAACATGTACAGGTATTTTATATGTCTGTTTGCATCATGCTGTACTTTTAGCGGACATAAAACTGGAGGTCATAATGCGAACTTTCATTGAGGTTGGACGTCAGCGGGCAGCTGCAATACGTAATTTGAACAAATTACGACCATATTCCGTCCAAGGAATTGAACCATTATTTGTAGTGGCATAATACTGTGCGTGTCTGTGTGAATGGACGGCGTTAAGATACGTGTGCTTGGAATGTCAATAGCTGGTCTTCGTGACATACCTGTCGTTTGTGGAAATGTTTGTCATAGTCATAATCTATCAAATCGTGTTCATGTTCACTGTACTTTGTATACGTTAGGTGTGCGGAGGAAGTGTATGTAGAAGTGAGAAGCTATGTGTGTTTTGTGTGAGAGATCCGGATGCGTGACATTTGTATGGCGTCTTTCAACAACACGTGCTATTTATTGCGTTAAATGTGCTATTATTTATGTTTTGAACAGGTTCCAATATCTGTCATCCAATATGAAATATTTCACCAGACAACATATAAAAGTTAAATATAAACAACGGCTTTGTGTTTTACATTCCGGTGGTTTCGCAGATGCGCCAGCTGCAGTGTGCTAAGAAAAGACAGATTCGTGACATGACAATATGAGTTTAGAGGTTACTTTGTTTGAATGATAGGCCTAGGATTTGGGCGCGCCCTAGCCAACTACGCATCACTCTTGACATCGCAATTGTGATATGTGTATTATAGAGATTATAGAGAAAGAGTTGGAGGGGGAGTGAGAGAGAGAGAGAGAGAGAGAGAGAGATAAAGAGAGAGAGAGTCTGTGTGTGTGTGTGAGAGAGAGAGTGTGTGTGTGAGAGAGTGTGTGTGTGAGAGAGAGAGTGTGTGTGTGAGAGAGTGTGTGTGTGAGAGAGAGAGATGGGCAGAGAGAGAGAGAGAGAGAGAGAGAGTGTGTGTGTGTGTGTGTGTGAGAGAGTAGAGAAAGGAAAGTAAACAGCTTAAAGAGACAGCAATGTGAATATAAACTAGGCTGCATGCAAGTAAATGGAAGTTCTTTAGATCAGGAGGAAGACATCAGAAAAGACCAGGGCAGCGTTTCACGAAAGGGTCTATAGTCCGAGGGTATATCACGACGAGTAACATGGTTTTAACATAGTAGGCCATGCTATGAATATACACCCTTATCATGATTTATCCCCGAACTACCGGTACAACCATTTCGTGAAACGCAGGCCACTACCGGTTCTTAATGACAACACTGCAGTAATTACTCAGAATGTTATCAAAGTGGACATACAGCGGTTAGACTTGTTTTAGAAGAATTCTCCAAACCGAAATACATGACGTAGAGTAATAATGTAAACGACCTCAATGACAGTGCAAAACAAAATCTTTCATTTAGGACATAGTGAAAGGTATCTGTTTACCTGCCCTAATAAAAAGTAAATAATTTAGTTTATTCTTTATAAAGCTATACTACTATAGCCATCATATTAGTAGTATTCGTGTAACTTCTTACATCTATCACAGGGGTATATTAGCTAACATGTGTTCCATAATTAAGTCAACATTATGGCGTACTAAATTTCCAGTCGCAACACGCTTGGCCAGCGTCCATATTTGTGATGTCAGATGTACATGTGTTTAGTAGAGTAGGATATCAAGTCCATACAGTTCAATCTATATACAAATGATTTAGTTTACATTACATCGTGCAATTATCTGATTGTATTTAAATTATATCCACTGTGCATTAATGCACATATTCCATGATACTAATTGTTAACATATATCTACTGTGCATTAATGCATAATAGTAGCTCATCATGTTTATTATTGTCTTAATGGTTACACAATAACTTGTATTGCATCCATTGTGTAATACTTCATATTTTATCAATATTATTTGATGTTCTAATGTTCATGTAATAACTTATTTAAGAAGCTGGCCACACACGAATAAATCGAGGACTGATCACATTGTCATTTCTTTTAAGGTGTCACATCAGATCGAACCCGTAGACTCTTCCTCTCAGCTCACATCCCCCATCACTTACATCACTTACATCACTTACATCCCCCATCACTTACATCACTTACATCACCCAAGATAAACCCCACAAAATAACTTTGTTATAAATGTTATCATTTAAAACCTCGGCTAGATTTTTAATCTTAATACTAAAAAGGGTAACGGATAATATTGCCCCGTGTGGAACACCCATCTCCTGATCAACAGAATCAGAGAGGGTAGAACCAACACGAACCTTAAATGCACGGCTTTGTTAAAAGCAATTGATAAAATAAGGCATGCGCCCCCTAAATCCCAAATCATGTAAATCGGATAAAATATCAAGTTTCTACGTGGTGTCATATGCTTTCTCCAAGTCGAAAAAGACAGACACCACGTATTGTTTATTAATAAAAACCATTTCGTATAAATGATTCCAAAGGAACGAGATGGTCAATGGTGCTTCTATTAATAAAGAAAAGGCTAGCTTACAAGGTATGATAATTAAAAATAAATAAATCAATAAACTCGCCAATGCAAAAAAGAAAGAAGATAAATAGAAGTGATATAATTGTTTGCAGATCTAACCAGAAGAGGGATTAATAAATAAGAAATTAGTTTGCGGCTTCTTCCGTCATAAAGTTCTATAGACGCGATTCAGTTTACAGTGCATAGTATTCCCAGTAGTATATACATACAGCCACTGCAATTAGTAATATTGAATATATGATGAAAGAATTTGATGCATATATGAATTATTTCTGTGTAATTACCATATATACGCAGACCAAATTTCGCACAAAGCAACCTTGGCTTTCATCACGATAATTAATGATTAAGACGAGATTAAAATGAGGTTATATAAATTAGGTTATACTATTTGCGTTGCAACTTTAAATAAGAAACATGATCTGTGTACGTGTCTGTGTATTTGTGGCAGAGGACTTTTATTTTCTTGCAAATTGACGTTATATATTAAAATTATGGTCGTGGTCTATGGGTGAAATATTCCCGCTGCGACGTAAAGCATTAACTCATTCATTTATACAATTCTCTATTTAAAACATACGTTAATACAAATATATATTCTATTTTTTTGACATCCGATTTAACTATTCTGGTGATAACCTACACGGTGCCATGTGCGTGGCTGTTGTTTTATTTGCGTACCATACGTTGTATCGCGATCTATAACGTGTGGACCATGCTGAACAGCATGATTCATCTCTGAATCGAAAAGAAATTTAAGCACACGATCCGTATAAACGGCGTATTAAGATTTTATCTGGAGTCAACCCAAGGCCTAGTACTCGTGTTTGGCTATCGCCGGAACTTGGAAGATTCTGGGAAATTGATGGAAATTCTAAAAATAGACCTGACCTACTTAAGGGCCCAGACCTACTTACGGACCTGACCTACTTACTCCCCATGGACATGAGAAAGAGATTGATCTACTGTAGTTAGCATAAATATTAATAATATAGGTAGTTATTCTTTGAAACGCTCTGATAGCGCTATGATATTCTGAGTTGTTTTACTTTGTACGTATTTAGATAGCATTGAATCGGAATGACGCGTTAATACAAAAGGCATTTGAAACAAGGCGCTATTATATATTGAACAGATGCCTTGTTTTAGTACCTTAATTGTATACAGATGACATTGAATCGGAATGTCGATGACATATATCACACATGCATGAGGGATACTATTTATGAAGCTGTTGACATTTTTGATATAGATAATTCTGTTAATAGACACATTTAATAGTGTGGCATTTATTCGATTTCTTTTTATTTATTTAACCGATATAATTAGAAAAACATCAATCCCCCCCCTTTTTTTACACACACACACACACACACACACACACACACACACACATACACGATTCTTTATTTCACTTCTAGTACAATCCACAGTTTACATTGTCTCATAGCTATAGCTATGTTTATTCAAATTGTGGCGATCATAAACACGGATTTTATCTGCATCATATTATAATTTTTAATACCATTTCTTTAATGATACATAATAACGTTATCTATCGATATTTCGCAATCATTAAACTACTGTAATATGGATAATTGGACATTATTCAATATACGTGGTGGATATCTACTGTGTAATAACGATTCCATAATCCACATTGTTGATTACGTCTTTTTGGTGTTTCTCGTGCTTAGGTGAAATGTACACGTTTTCGTCTGCTAGTTCGCCCTCTCGATGAAGCTGTTTGTCGGCAGTTTTCAATGGTTTATTACATTAAAATGATTATATTTAATAATTAGAATAACCTACTCGATACGAGTGGTTACGGAACTGGAAATATTAATTTCACTCGGGACATATTTTCCATATTCACTCGTATCTCGTGGGTTATTCTCTAAATAGTATCCACTTCTAAAGTTGGAATAATATGGATATTATGGTTTAACTAAAAAAACACTTATTGTATTTTATTATTATTAATTTTTTTTTAAACGTGTATTTCAGTCAAGGAATCGATAGGTTTTGTTTAGCGATCCGTATAGATACGACCTATCGGGGAGGGTTAAGGGACCATAAACAATGTCATTAATGGATTTTATATAACGCTATAGCAGGGACCGGTTCAATACATTACCTAGCAGACGCCGATGGTGAATACAGCCAACCGACAGAGTACCACATTGAACATTGATCTCATGTTATAACTTTATATACGACAATGGTAGAACTCTCTCGTGTTTAAAATCATAGAATATAACGTTTGCTATGGCACTTGTGAACGAGCACAGCATAAATAATTGAATGTTACGTTTTTGCCGTTGGCATATCTGAGACGAGGGCACGAGATGATGGTTGTGTCACACGAGTTCTCCACAACGATGTGCTTTATGATAATCTCTACTGTCATTTCAAATGGGCATCTCTGAGACAACGGCACGAGATGATGGTTGTGCCACACGAGGTCTCCACAACGTTGTGCTTTATCATCCTTATGTTTACTGTTATTTCAGGTAGGACTACGCTATAATCATAGATAGATATTTAATGATTTTATTGATGATGCTGTTGTCGTTGCTGCTGTTGTCGTTGTTGCTGTTGCTGCTGTTGTTGCTGTTATACACTAGTATTGGTATACTTATTTGTTTGTTTGTTATATCAATGGTTTTTTTTGGTTTTGTTTTTACATTTTACTTCATGATATACTTTACAATATATATGTTAGTTTAAATACAAACGCCAATGCATTAAGAGTCGTAATTGTGAGCATTTCTTTGAAACTTGAAACTTTTCAGGAAAAAGAAAATCCAGTATATGTCGTTGTTGTTGTTGCTGCTGTTGTAAGATAAGTATTTGCATAGAAATTGTTGTGAAGTACTTATATTAGTTCATCATAGCGACATACATTTGTTAGTTTCAATATAAATACTAAATGCAGTAAGATTCTGAACTGTCATTTAGAACAGTATTTCTACTGTATTTCTAAACACCTAAAATAGAAATATTATCTAATATGTTATTCAAATTTACGCACATCTCTGATTATAAATTTGGTATCTATCTTTTCATAGAAAAAGCGAATCGTTATTTATGTCGATTTGAAGTCCATCTGGTGTGTATCCAATTTTTCTGTTCGTTCGCATTGTTTTTTGTTTTGTTTTTGTATTTTGTTTTTCTTAAGTGAACTTTTGATATATTCATTATTAATGGTACCTTTAGCAAAATAATGAGTATTCACAATTTTCATATTTAAAGTGGTGCATGTAATTCTCTATTTAGACTGGACTATGTCATAATTTATTATGGATTGTTTACTTATGTTTTATGTGAGATGGTAGAATGCATGTATTGGTATTGCGATTTGAAATATTTGTTTTCTATATTCATACATTCTTCAATTTACCGAAACAATAGTATAATGTTATGCACGTATTCGATCATGAAGATATTGTCAACCCGTATTATGGTGTATATTATTACCACATATTAACCATAACGTTAAAGGTAATATAGTCGCCTATGGGTGAAATATTCCCATGCGACGTAAAACAACAATTCATTCATTCAAAGGTAGTAAAATAGCTTAATTGAATTGGGTCGACATGATAGTGCAGAATAGGAAGAATGACGAAAGAAAAAGATTTTTATTAAAGCGTGTAATTGACGTATTATATTACTTGGATCTTACGGATTAATAATTTATATGTTAGAAACTAATTAGTTTGACGGTACCAATTTACGATGATAACGAACATACATGATCTACCTTGCTATGGCATTGCACTGATAATTATTTAAATTAATATGCGTCTCACTTCACACCAATGTTCACAGGACTGTCGCCAATGGGTAGTCACAAAGGCAAAGAATTTCTACTGTCTTTCTTGAAGAATGGATATGGAAATGGGAATGCATATATTCTGATTTTGTCAACAGATGACGCTACCGTATCTGTTGAAAACCACTTGATAGGAACGACAAACTCGTATCAAATTAACGCGAATTCGTCCCTGAAACTAACGTTAAATAAGGAAATTCGATACATTTCCAAATCGGAGATTGTTGAAAAGAAGACGGTAACAGTTACGTCCGATGTGGACATTGCAGTGTACGCACTGGATTACAACAGCTACTCTGCCGAGGGGTATCTTGCAATTCCTGTTAAATATCTCGCCGATAAATACATAGCGGTGTCGTATACCGTTAATAAGTATTCCCCAACGTTAGTAATAGCCGCTACAGAAGACAAAACCACTGTAACTGTTCTCCTGAAGATAGCTTCTGATGGAAACTGTTCTGACACGCGTAAAAATGGAGACGTTGTCACTTTTCAACTCGGTGTTAAACAAACTGTTGGAATATTTTGCTCACATGATTTAACCGGAAGCTACGTCACCAGTGACAAACCGGTGTCAGTAATATCAGGACACCCATGTGCAAACGTTCCGGACGGAATTGACGGCGTGGATTTGTTGATGGAAATGTTAGTGCCCATTCAAGCGCTAGGATCCAGCTTCGTTCTTCATAACTTGAGTGGACGAGACAGTGGAGCAATTTATAGGGCGGTCGCCTCGGAAAACGACACGCTTGTGTCGACGAGTACTGGACTGGCCTATAGGTTGAATTTTGGAGAATACGTAGACGTTGATACACTGGTTCAAGGAGAAATGTGTCTATCGGCGACGCGTCCGGTACTTGTGGTCATGTATGCCAAAGGAAAAAAGGCAGAAACAGTTCTAGTCGACGGGGATGAATTCATGTCTCAGGTTCCACCGACCGACCGATTTCTACGAGAATACGATTACGACGGAGATAAGTTTTTAGATTTTAATTCATATTATGCTAAGACTGCTTTGACGTCAGATGTTGCGCTGGATGTCAATTTTCATGCGATTCCGAATTGTGATTATTCTGTGTACGTTCATAAGGTCAATGGAAGTGACGGGAACCACATTACGACCGGCGGACTGAACTTTGGTGGAGTAGTCTATGGATTCAAAAATGCAGAGGCATACGGCTTTCCACTAGGAATGGTGTTTGGTAGGTGCATATAGTTGCTAAATAATAACCGGAATATAGCAAATAAGTTGTCATATATTATAGGACTATGTGCAAAAACCACCTAAGTCAGACTTAGGTTATTTTCGCACCAGTAGAAAGCGCGATTCATTCTGCATCCATCGTTATATCCAGTTTATCTATGTGATGATTAGTTCGTGAGATATAGCCTCTGTAAAATAGGTTTTTGTGTAAATTGTATATTAACGAAAATCACGTTTTTTTTCCGCTCTTCTGAAAAGTTGCAAAAAGTGACAGGTGGTTTTGGCACATAGCTCTTCATATTATACTTGGTACTGCATCAATTTTTATGCATTTCTTGATTAACTAGATACAACATATTTTATGCCATACCATGGCTATCAGATGCTTAGATATACACATTATTGTATAAAGCACACTTGACAATAAACCAAGTTATGTTTTGAATTGCCAGATTTCGATGAGTGTGAAAATAGTCCGTGTGTCAATGGTGGAAATTGCACAGATGGGATCTACTCATTTATATGCCAGTGCTTGCCGGGGTTCTCAGGGAAAACATGCGAAAATTGTACGTACGATATATGTATGCTAGAATTCAGATATAATATATTCTACTGTGGTGTTTGTGTGTGTATGTGTGTGTGTGTGCGAGAGTGTGTGTGTGAGAGAGAGAGAGAGAGAGGGGGGGGAGAGGGGGAGGGCGAAAATGGAGATACTAGTATAGTGCGTGCATGTGAGACAAAGAGAGAGAGAGAGAGAGAGGGTAGGACATTTGCACGGTGTGTGTGTGTCTTTGTGTGTGTCTCTCTGTGCGTGTGTGTCTGTGTCTCTGTGTGTGTCTCTCTCTCTGTGTGTGTGTGTGTGTGTGTATCTGTGTGGGGGTGGGGGGTTTGAACATATTACATGTTATGCACATGTGTTTCTAGTTGAGTTGCCGTCATCATCATCCATTCCTTCTGCCACGACATACATGGAATCCACCACAACAGATGTTGGATTACCTTCATCAACAGAAGCTATATCTTCAATTTCACCCTCCTCTCCACAAACGGAGTATCCCTCCTCGTCATCGATGCGGGACCTGGATGCGAGTTCATTTTACACAGAATCCACTACGTACGTACCATCGGTGACTTCGTCTGCATTTCCGTCGTCATCGTCAACGTCTGGTGAATTTTCTGATCCATCGTCCACGTCGTTTGCTACGTCAACGTCAGCGTCTCTGAGAACGTCAAGTGTGGTCATTTCCAGCACGGATTTGTCTACCTATACGTCGATAGCTTACACACCAGGCCTCAGCACTACTGCCGTGATATCCAGGTCATCTCCGACCACCTTCCAGGGAATCTTCACTTCCTCGGAACCTACAAGTATGTCGACGTATTCACTTTCCGACACATCAACAGTAGTTCTTTCAGCGTCGCCGCCAACGTCATATACACAGTTGTGCACATGTCGATGCATTCAGAATCTGTCTACGATTGACACTAGCAAGTTTGACGATGCGATTAAAAAGGCTTTGCTTGTTCCAACGGAAAGTCTTTCCAGGACAATCCGGAAAAAGATCAGTATGCCAGACCGCCGACCAACCGCAGTAGCTGTAGGATATAGTGGAATAGTATCCGTCATACTACTAACAATGTTTCTAATGTTTCCGGATTTGATTTCAATCCTGAAATTCCTCTGTCAATTTGGAATGTCGGACAAAAAAAGAAAGGATAGCTTAAAGCAACTGTTTAGTGGGAAATAACTTGGCACTTGTTTTAATCAATTCGTGATCATGAAACACTCTACATTGTATTATATTCACTTAATATAAACTGTACAATTCTGAATATACATATCGGGTTTATATTTTCTGGAATATCAGCCATTAAAATGGTCAATGTATATACGGGTTGGATTGAAAACGACAAATATAAACACAGGAGACTTGCCTTAGGCTACTTCTACTACTACTACTACTACTACTACTACTACTACTACTACTACTACTACTACTACTACTATTACTACTACTACT